>JAJMDL010000016.1:0-32093 GCA_030573575.1 Hanseniaspora sp. CRUB 1602 | reverse complement strand
AAAACAAAAGTATCTTTTTTTTATAACAATAAGATTAGAGTTACTTTATAAATCATTGAATTAAACTTTTTCCTTTTTTTTTATTTTTTTTCATAAAGTATTAATTGTTAATAATTGAAACTTTAAATTAAACCATACTATAACTAATATTCTTTCTCTTCTTTTTCTTGTAAATCAATTCCTTTCCATCCTTTTTTTTAATAATAAAATAAAAAATATATTAATAACATTATTACCTAAATAACTATGAAAAACGAAAAGAAAACTGTCACTTTAGATGACATTGAATACAAAAACTTACCTGATGAATCCAAGATTAATAAATTAATGGAAGACTTAGAAAAAAACAAACATATAGTCATTATTGGTGCAGGTATCATTGGTGTCTGTACTGCTTATTATCTAACAAAACATGTAGATTTTCATCCTGAAAAACACCACATTACTTTATTAGAATCTACAAGAGTAGCAGGTGGTGCTAGTGGTAAGTCTGGTGGTTTATTAGCCACATGGGCTTTCCCTTCCCAATTGGCTCCATATTCATTCCAATTGCATCAAGAATTATCTGATGAATTTGGTGGTGCTGATCTTTGGGATTATAAGAGATTGACTTCCATTTCCTTGGAAGCTGATATAAGAGACGAATATATCAAAGACAAAGTTGAAGAACAAGAAAATAATGATAATAATAGTAGTAATGGTCCTAAGAGAAGTGGTAAATTGAAAGATGTTGAAGGTTGTTGTATTCCCTCTACAAACACTACTGTTGCTGCTAAACCTCTTTCCTTTGGTAGTGAAGTTGTTGATACTGGAAGAAGCAATTCTAAACTAGGTAATTTTATGGATTCTGATGGTGATGATGAGGATAATGACATGTTTAATGATGAAAGTGATGGTGATGATTTTAATTTCTCTACTACCGCTGCTGGTGGTCAAATGATGAATAGAACAATGCCTAGTGCAGGTTCTGCTGTTCCAATGTCTACCACTACTCTTGGTCCTACTCCAATGTCAAAAGGTAATAACAATGTCGAAAATGAAAATAATAACGGTGACTTATTAGAGAGTGATGACTCCCATTTAAAAGAGAGACTTCCAATTAACTTGAACTGGATTAACAAGGCACTTGTCAAAAACTGGTCTTCTCTTGGTGGTGAAGATTCAACAGCGATTGTTCATCCTTTCAAATTTACTATTTTTTTACTACAAAAGGCTATTGAAAGTGGAGCTGTAGATTTAGTTCTTGGATCCATTTCCAAATTATATTTCAATAATAGTTATGAAGACAATCTCACAAAGGGTAGCAATGATACTACTGGAAGAATAACAGATGTTGATGAGTTGAATATTACTGCTGTTGACTATTTACAAACTGATGATTCCATTCCTATTGGTGAAAGAAAGACTATTCATTTGAAAGCTACTCAAGTCATTGTATGTATGGGACCATGGACTTCTAAAATTTTGAAAGACTGTCCTGTAAACGGTTTGAGAGCACATAGTATTATTGTGAAACCAAGCAAAGAGGATGAATCAAAAGTGTCTCCATATGCTATTTTTTCTGAATTGAGATGTGGGGAAAAGGATTATTTCTCTCCTGAATTATACGTAAGAAATGATGAAATTTACATATGTGGTGAAGGGGATACGATGACAGATTTGCCAGATACAACAGCACAAGTTGAGGTTCTTGATAAAAGATGTTTAGAATTATACACAAATACCTCTAAAATGTCCAAAGCTATTGCAGGTGGCCATATCACCAAAAAACAGGCTTGTTATTTACCTATTGTAAATGTTCCAACAACCTCTGGTCCATTGATCGGTGAGACTAATGCCAATGGTCTATATGTTGGTGTGGGACATTCATGTTGGGGTATCAATAATGCACCAGCATCAGGAAAACTTCTCTCTCAACTAATATTTGAAGGAGAATTTAAGGATGCCGATTTGTCTTCATTAGATCCAACTTTATACTTTGATGCTAGTTTATAAAATGAAGATATATATATATATATATAATTAGTAATAAATATAATAATAAACATACATCATTTAGAATATACAAATAGATGAGTTGATTAAGTTTGCTAATGTGTTTAAAGCGATATACGGCATTTCTTTTTTTTTTCTCCCTTTAAGTTGAATTAAATTTTGATTGGTTTATATTGGAAGTTTCTCGATTAGGTAATAATATTATGAGTTCATCTTTCTTTTTTTTTTGAAAGTTGATTTTGTAAATCAGATAAAAGTGTAAATATATATTATATCCGATAATTTTCTTTTTTCATTCTTTTTTTTCATTCTTTCCCTTTAAAAGCAACAATTTATATAAACTTTAAAGTTTTTGCTATTACATTCTTTTTTTTTATATATATTTATTTATCAATATCTTATAGATAATAAAACCAAGTTTCAACACATATATAAATATAAACAATGTTCAAATCCAACAATTTAGTTAGACAAGTAATCAAGAGAAACAAAGTCACTTTGCCTAAGTTGAACTGGGAATTCAATGAATTGGAACCATATATCATGGGAAAGATCAATGAATTACATTACACCAAACATCACCAAACTTATGTTAATGGTTTTAATGACGCTACTTCCAAGTTAAAAGAATTGGAAGTCAAATTACAAACTGAAGAAAGACCATTATTTGTCGCTCAAGAAATCAATTCCTTACAACAAAACTTGAAGTTCCATTCTGGTGGTTACATAAACCATTGCTTATTTTGGGAGAATTTGTCTCCAAACATGGAAAAATCCTCTTCTGGTAAAGGTGGTGTCCACTCTTTGAATAAGGATACTGCTTTGTATCAATTAGTAGTTAAACAATACGGCTCCTTGGACAACTTGATTGCTGCTTTCAAGAAATCTTTAATGGGTGTTCAAGGTTCCGGTTGGTCTTTCTTGGTCTACTCTCCTGTCTCCAACTCCTTGGAAATTGTCCAAACTTATAACCAAGATTCTGTCCCTGTTGGAAAAGGTGTTGTTTTATTGGCTATTGATGCTTGGGAACATGCTTACTACTTACAGTATCAAAACAGAAAGGCTGAATACTTTGATGCTGTTTGGAATGTTGTCAACTGGGAAGTTGTAGCTCAAAGATTGGAAAAGTTGATTGCCAAATAAATTTTTATTTAAAAAAATAAGTAAATAAATTAAAAGAAAGAAAGGGAATCAAAGAAGATTATGTATGTGCCTGTATATGTATATTAGATTATTTATTATATGAAAAAAAAAAAAACACACACACACAGAGAACTCATTTATCAATTCATGACTTAAAAAAAATAATTTGAAATTATATATATATACTTTTTCTTTTTTTGTATATACATTTTTAGCTAACTTAAAGTTTGCAAATGTTTTGATTAATTGTAATTAAAAGATAAACATTACTTGCTTCAATGAAATCTTTACTTTTTGAAATTAAGTATTATACATTTATTATCTGTTTTTGATGTTTTTTTGAAAATGATTAAATATGTGGTCACATGTTAAATTGCTTTTTTTCTTGCGAACAAAATTTTTAATACTCTCTACCAAAAATGGAAACTTTAATATACTCTGAAAAAAAAAAAAAATTAAAAAAAAAACAGAAATTTTAAAAGAGTTTTTTTAAGAATTTTTATAAAATATTTAAATTGTTAAAAACAAAACAAATAACCAAACCATCTCAATATTAAATAAAAAATGTCTAAAGAAGTTTATTTGCATGACATTCATAAGTGGGCATTCTCACCAGAATCATTTCCAAACGTCAAACTTTCTGATTTCCCCAATGACATAAACTTAACTCTTGAAGAAGATTTTGCCATAGACACAGCTACAACTAATACAACTTTAGCTCATATTTTAATTAAAAGATACATAGAAAAAGGTGACAACTCCTGGTTTAATTATTACTTGGAATTCAAGGATCTAGTTTTGACTGAGAAATACTCTTTTTTGCCTTCAAAATATAATCAAAACGAAATTCAACTAATTGATTATGATAATGATACTATTTTCAAAAGATTTCTAGATACATTAGAATCTCTGTTTAATTATGGACAAATCTGGAATTTAAGTGGACTTGCTGAAAAAAAAACATTAGGAGAATTAGTTTTCCCATTTGGTGAAGGTGTTTTGAGTGAAGAGTATTTACAATCTGAGGAGCAAAGAGATGATATTAGAACATGGATTGAAAAATTTATGCAAATGAGTGATATTAGACAAAAACAGTTTCATGAAATTTATGCTTTATTAAAACGTAAAGGTATGATTGCTGAATTATTGTTTAGATCTTTGGAAGAGAGTAATGTTGATTTTATTGAAGAATATGGTGAAGATGTTGTATTAGGAGACATTGATGATCCGGAGGTCATCAAAATGTTGCAACAACAAGAAATGATGGATGTTGAAGAAGAGGAAGAAAAAGTTCCAGAATTAGTAAAAGATAATAATAGTAATATTAGTAATGAAAAAGATCTTGCTGGTAATCAGCAAAACTATCTAGAAAGTAGATTACAATATGTTTCTGACTCACAATTGATTACTGAAAATAAAGATGCTGTTATGATGAAATGGGAATATAAGATTATGAAACTCTCTGCAGATACTCTTTTTAGTAAGACTGTTCCAATGAAAGGTTTCCCACCACCTAACCCAGATGTTGTTGATTTAGATGATTCTGTTGTGAATGTATTAAATATTGGTTTTGGTATGGGTATCATTGACACTTATATTCAAGAAAACATAGAGACACTTTCTCAAAAATATCCAAATAAGCAATTCAAACACTACATTATAGAAGCACATCCAGATGTTCTTAAACAGATGGAAGCTAAAGGGTGGTTTGAGAAAAAAAATGTTGTTGTTTTAAAAGGAAGATGGCAAGATGAGTTAATGAAGCTTCTAGATGACAATATTTTTTTCAATGGTATTTACTATGACACTTTTTCAGAACATTATAAAGACATGCTTGAATTGTATGATATAATTATTGGTATGATCAAGTATGAAAATGGTGTTTTCTCTTTTTTCAATGGACTAGGTTCGGATTGTGTCTTTTTCTATGATATTTACAAAGATCTTGTGAAACTAGATCTGTTTGAGAAATATGGTTTACAATGTGAATATAAAAATATGGTTGTAGATACAATTGACAATTCAACATGGGATGGTATTACAAAGAACTATTTTGATTGTCCTGTATTTTATCATCCAATGATAACTTTCAATCATGATATGTAAAAATAAATAAATAAATTATCATTTTATTTTAAAAACATTAGATAAGTTTCAATGTATATACATATGTATATAAAACTTCAAGTTCAGATATTTAAAAAAATATGTTTATTATTATTATTATAAGTGGTATATCCTAATTAACGATTGTTAAAAAACACTGTAATGTTTATTTTTTTTTAAAAATAAATCATAAACAGGTGTTTTTTTTTTTTTACTTTTTTTTTTTTTGTTATAAGTTAGTTCAAAATTATAAGAACAACAGAGCAATAAAACCAAACAAAGTTGCTGAAGTTTTCTTGTTAATATTTGCGGCAGCACTGTAAGAAGAAACTACAGTGGCATTTGAAGAAGCAGCAGCAGATGATGCAGCAATAGTTTGTAATTGAGTGGACACACTACCGTTAGATAGTGTGACAGTCTTGGCTATAACTAATACTGAGGTGGTAGTAGATTCAACAACTTCGGAAGAAGTAGTGTCACTAACAATAGCAACACTTGATGTAGTAGTAGTAGCGGCATTAGCAGTAGAAGCAGTAGTAGTAGTAGCGGCATTAGCAGTAGAAGCAGTAGTAGTAGTAGCGGCATTAGCAGTAGAAGCAGTAGTAGTAGTAGCGGCATTAGCAGTAGTAGAGCTAGAATTATCTTCTAATGTAACCTTAGAAATTTCTGGGGCAACTGTGGTTACAGATCCAGAGACAGTTGTTTGGGCTATAGTAGCAGTATTACTTGTGGAAGAAACAGCTGTCAATGGACAGTAAGTGGTATATTCAGTTACTTCACCTTGAACGGTGGTTGTAGCAATTGAAACTAAGGCAGTGCTGGAAGTTATAGAGCAAACATTATCAGAACAAGAAGTTATGGTTACAACAGTAGTAGATTCTTGACTGACAGTAGCTGTAAAGTTGGCTGATGTAGCGTCTGTAACGACAGCAATGTCTGTTGACAATACCTTATCGGATGAAGTGGCAGATGTAGTAGCAGAATCAGTGGTGCTTAAACTGACAGTTTCAGCAGCACTAGAGGAAGTGGTAGTAGTAGCAGAAGAAGCTTCTCCAGTATTAGCAGAGATACCAGAAGAAGTGGAAGTAGATGAAGCAGTTGTTGTTGAGTCTGTGGTGATTGTAACATCACTAGAGGTACTATCAGAAGAAGATGTGGGATCAGTTGAAGAAGTAGAAGAGCTAGTACTTGTGGTAGAAGTTGTGGTGGAAGCGGTAGTACTTGTGGTAGAAGTTGAAACTTCAATAGTAGTAGTAGTAGTAATGTTAATAACACCACTTGAACTATCACTATCACCAGCAATCAAAAGAATTTCAATCTTTGTATAAGTAATATCTCTCTTTCTTTGGGCTACTGGAATATACAAAGAAACATATTGTTCAATAGAAGTGGTTGAATCATTATCTAAATCATCAGTAAAACTGATTGTGATTGTTGAAGTGTTGAAGTCATCAAATTCTGCATATAATTGGGCAGAAGTTGAAGAATCAGAGCTGGCAGTCAAAACATTTTCATTTTCATCCTTAACAATCAAAGCAGATACGTCAAATGAAGCTCCAGAGGCAGCATCTGCAACTATAATAAAGTCTGATATTTCATCCTCACTTATGCTGAATTTGAAATAAGCTTTACCATTTTCTAAAGTGCTTTCAAAGTTACTGAAATTTATACCTGAAGAAAAAGTACTACTACTAGTGGCTGAAGAGGTACTGGTGGTAGAAGCAGAAGAAGTGTTATAGTAACCAGTAGAACTAGATGATGATAAGGTAACTGCAGTTGAATCAGCAGCAGAAGTGCTAGTTGAAGCAGCAGCAGTGCTAGTTGAGTCAGCAGAAGAGCTGGCTGATTCAGCAGAAGAAATGCTGGTTAAAACAATAGAAGTACTGGCGTAAGCAACAGGAGTGACAGTTGAGTTAGCAAAAGTGGAAGAAGTTGTTGTTTCAGATGAGTTAGAGAAGTATGTTGAAGCACTAGTGCTTGTAATTTTAGAGCTAGAAGTGGCTGAAGTTGAAGAGCTGCTTGAAGAAGCTGGTGTGCTAGAAGAGGAGCTGCTCGAAGAAGCTGGTGTGCTAGAAGAGGAGCTGCTAGAAGAAGCTGGTGTGCTAGAAGAGGAGCTGCTCGAAGAAGCTGGTGTGCTAGAAGAGGAGCTGCTCGAAGAAGCTGGTGTGCTAGAAGAGGAGCTGCTCGAAGAAGCTGGTGTGCTAGAAGAGGAGCTGCTAGAAGAAGCTGGTGTGCTAGAAGAGGAGCTGCTAGAAGAAGCTTTTGAACTTGTAGAAGAGCTTGAAGAACTGGTAGAAGTTGGAGTAGTGGAAGTTAAAGTTGAAGAGGTGGTAGAAGTTGAGAAAGTGGTAGAAGTTGAAGTAGTGGAGCTTGAAGAAGTAGTGGAGCTTGAAGAAGTAGTGGTAGAGGTTGTGTCGTCTGACCATTCAGCATAACCACCGTAAGGAGCAATACCAACAATACTAGAGTCATAATCCCAATAAGAGACAACATTTGTTAAAAAGAATTGACCTAATAAACCAACACCTACATCGGTATCTGCAAAGAAGGAATAACACATTCCACTATAAGTACCAGCCATGTTATTTAAAGGAACTTCCAAAATACTTCCGTTAAAATCAAATTCGACAACATAATCTTCATATGTGGCACAGTCCCAGTAACCATTAGTAATGTCAATTTGTTCTATAATGGAACTTAAACCAGGAATGATGATGGCATCAGTAGTACCAGAATCTAAAACGATAGACTCAGTGACAGATACAGAAGCTAAGCTTGAAGAGCTTGAAGAAGAGCTTTTCAAACTTACAGAAGTTAAATCAGACATTTCAGAATTTTCATCAATTGTGAAAGTTTTCATGCTACCACTAGTCTTGGAGGAGTCATAACCACCAAACAAGATTTCACCAGTGGCAATAACATCATCATTAGATGCAGTCAATTGAAGGGGACCTTCATAAGACAAAGATAAAGAATTAGAATCAATATAACCATTTTTCTTCAGCATATAAGTTAATGAAGCAGAATCATCAGTACCATACATATTTCTAAGACCAAAGACAGAATGGTTAAATTCTGGGTATGTGGAAGCGAAACCAAATTCAAAATCTGAAACATCAACACCAGCAATTCCGATAGTATCTTCATACATCTCAATAGAAACAACAGTACCTTGAGCATATTCGATGGTGTTAGATGTACCCATATCTGTAGCAGTAGAATCATCTAGAGAGAAACATCCGTTTTGTGCACATAAGCCTTCAGTGAAATCAGTATCATCACTGTCCTTATCACCAACCCATAAAAGAGAAGAACCAGTGTCAACAATGGATGTGATAGATTGTCCTCCTAAAGTAAATGATACAAGGGAATAAGCTTGATGAACATCATCTGATTGTGCAGCAGTAGATCTTTTTAAGGATGAAGTAGAGTTATAGTTTTCATTTTTGGTTTGAATAACTTGAAGAGGTAAACTTAAAGTACTAGCTTCATTTAAAGAGGCGGTTGTTAGTAAAAAAGCACCAATGGTAACAGCTTTTTTACTAAATTTGTATGAATTAGAGTTAAACATTGGTGTAAAAGTCTTTTTTTAGTAAAGAGACTATATAAAAAAAAATGAGAAAGAGGAAAAGAAGAAGAAAATGGGAAACAAGAAAAGTAATATAATTCTTTCTAAAGTAGATAAAATAGTTTTTTTTTTCTTTTTTCTTTCTTTCTATTTTGTTTTGGTTTTATGATAGAAATCCAAACGGAAGAAAGAAGAAAATGAATTGTTTTTTTTTTCTTAAAAAAAGATTCTGTATTTATGCAACACTTTTTTTCATAGAAAAAAAAATCATTCACATATGCATATGAACGAAAAACATATTATTAAAGAATTTATCTTTTTTATATATATTTTTTTTTTATTTAATAAAAATAGAGTTTTGAAAGTCGCATATTTATACAAGTATCCCTGCAAGTGTTTTTTTTTTTTAAAAAAAAAATGAAAGCTGCAGAAAAAAACTTTTCAAGGGTATTTATTTTTTCCATTTTTCTTTTGTTTTTTTTTAATTTTTTATTTTTAAGTTTAGCTGCTGCGTTATATGTGTGTGTTTACGTGAAAGCATGCAAGCGGGTATTTGTTTTTTTTTTTTGTTTACACTTTTTTTCCTGCAAAAAAATTCTTTTGTTTTTGTTTTTATTTTTTATTTTAGACCTTGTTAACCTGTTTCTAAGACATCTGTATGTACATTTACACTTTCTATAATAATTGTTTATATCTAAGACAGCGTATTAAATTTTATTTTTAAATAAAATTAATAATAATAATAATGATATTAATATTAACAATATTGATACTTATAAATAGGTCTTAATTCAGTCTTAAAGTTTTTTTTTTTTTTTTTTGGTGAAAAAATTATTATTCTAAAAGAAGCCCCTTAAGAGATAGTAAAACAAAAATAAAATTAGAATAAAAACTAAATAAAGTATTATAAAAATGAATATACATAACCTATTAAATGAAATAGGAGAGAGAGAAATAATTTGAAATGAAAATGTAAAAGAAAAAAGTAGCAAGTGAAAGTAATTGCAGATGTTAAATACCCTTTTTTCATGACGTGTAAAGGGTGCAACAAAACAAAAAAACCACCACATATATATTCATTAATATCTCTGTATATAATAATTTGTGGCTTGTTTTTTTTATTTATTTATTCTGTTTTCCCTTTTTTTTGTCAAAAACAAAAAATAATTCGTTCCTTACACACGTTTTTCTTCTTTTTTTTTTTTCTTTCTTTTCTTTTTTCCTTGTTTCATATTTGTTGAACACCGATAATGTATGTGTTATCAAAAAAACCAATACAATTATCACCTATTAAATGTTTTCTATAAAAACTCTCATAAACACCACTTAAACAATATTCTGATGTCTCTGTATCACTTTTAAACGATGTATTTTCTTTTGTTTTTTTGTCATTAAAAACTTCACAGTTTATAAATTTAAAACATGATCCACATTGCAGAAAATGTCTTCTTTCAACTCCATTCTTGAAATCTGTGAAGATCCTTATAGGTAAAGGTAAAAGTTGCACATCAACATATTTCAAAATAGCTCTGTTTATTTCTAAGGAATCAACACTCTCAATCATCAATCCATCTTCATCTATTTTCTTTGTGAAATTTATCATTTCATATTTACCCAATTGAGTGTAATCCTCTTTCATACTTGTTGTTATACCATGTGATTGGAACAAATGTTTGAAAAAAAACACATTTTCTATCCAATTTTTTCCTTTACAAAGACGGCATAAAAATTCAGTTTTTGTTTTTGACTGTTCAATCGTTTCATTTTTTTTATTACTGTATTCAATTCTTCTTGAATATCTCCAAGTTATCAAGTTCTTAAGATTCTTTGTTTCTATTAAATCAAAATCTATTTCATCCATTTGTTCTTTTTCTTTATCACAAGCTGATAGTGGGCATTGAAAATTTTTATAAACTTTACACTTAGTCATTACTAAATCATTTCCATTATCACCATTATATAAACAACTTATAAATGGCATAACATTTTCATAGTGATTTTTGTCAGCATCAGTTATTATATGATGTTGAAAACATCTGGGAAATACAGCTTGTTTTTGGTAGTCTTTAAGCAGATGTTTGCATTTGTATTTTGAGTTTTCAAAAAAAACATTGTTCAAATAAGTGAATGGCAAGATATTATCACTATTATCTGTTGAACAAGTGTCTGTTTGTTGTGTTTTTAGAAACATCAAGTTATCACAATTCTTGTCATTACTATTAGTATTATATGAATCAAAAAAAATCTCTGTATCTGTCATTTCTTCATCAACATCAATATCAATTGTATCTTCTAACAATAATAATGGTTGTCTGTTTCTTTCAAGATTTTCACCTCCATAATCTGTTAGCGATTCATCTGACTCATTTTCTGAAATTTCCATAATACTATTACCATTTTGATTATTCTTTTTGGCATAACTGTTCAATGGTAAAGTCAATTTTTTAAAATACAATGATTTATATTGTGGTCTATTAGAGTCCATTTCAAAATTGGATGTCATTTTTTTATTAATAATAATAATAGTAAAAAGCTATAGGCATTGTTATATTGTCTTTTTTTTCTAGTTTTTAAAATTGATGTTCTTTTTTTAATACTATTATAGTTAATATATTTTACTTTTGTAAATTTTTTAATTAATTAATTATTCTTTTTGAATAATTAATCTTTGTTTTTTCTTTTTTTTGTAAATAATTAATTTTTTTGTTTTTTTTTTAATTAAAAAAATTCTTAGAAATATTCACACAAAAATGTTTAATCAATTTGATTATATTACTCTGAAAAAAAATCAATTTATATTAATAAATATAAAAATGAAACCTCCTAATATAATCTATTATTATTCTATATTTTTCCAAAGTTTTTTTTTTAATTTATATATATTTAAATCTTACAAAATTATGGTCTTTTCAGAAACTACAACTCCTTTTTCCAAATTGGTGATTACAAAGTTTGTGTTAGCATATTCCAATAACTCTTTAATACCATCAGATTGATATACATTATCAACAGTCAAATCACCAAAATAACACTTAACATCAACCTCCAATTCATCATCATGTACTCCATCAAATCCATCACTATCTAGTAACAATTTTGGAATCCAAGTTAATTCAACTTCAAACTCTTTCTTGAAATCCAGTTTATGCAATTGTAATTCATCAACTCCATATTCCAAAGGTTTGATCCATGACAAGCCATTTGTCTTGATCTGTTTAATTGAGTTTTTCTTTGGGAAATATAATGTGCATACTCTATTTTCTATATTCGCAATCTTAAAAGATGCTTTAAGTGGCTCATATATGGTTCTATCCTCATCCAATCTTGTATTTTTCAGAACTTCAATATCAAAAAATGTGTTTTCCTTTGTTGTGGAATTGATAGGTGACAATACCCATTCACAAGATTGGGCACCATTTGGAGATGTCTCACATGTCACAGTAGTATCAGGCTTTTGAGATGGTAGATCTTCCAGCATGTTTGGTAAAAGTAATTGTTTCTTGTCTTTGTAGTAGTTTGATAAATCAATTGAAGTGGCTTTCATATGGTTCTTTGGTTTTTTACTGTTCAAATCCCAATATTCAGCCACTCTTATTTTTATAGGAGTCAGTTCAGTAAATGGATCCAAGTTTAAAGAGCAAGTAGATGCTATCAAGAAAACAGCAGATATTAATATAATCCAATAATGATTCAATTTAGGAACAAATGGAATAATTGGCAATGCTATTAGGAAACATGAGTATAATAAAATAGTCGATACTTGGTGTAATGATTTGAATGACTCTGTTACAGATTGGTGTAAAGCTGTTAGAACTAGACTGGAAGAATAAGTGATGAATAAAGTCAAAAATGGTACTGTCAATAAATATTGCAACCACCAGTTGGCAAAAATAGGTTTCTTCAAATTTTCAATATATTCTTCATCTTCTCTCTCTACCAAATAATCATCTCTATCAATACTATCATTATTATTATTGTTATTATTTGTGATGTCGTCAGTTCCAGTATTTCTGTCTTCTGAGTTTTCATTTCTATCCTGTTGATGTTGTTCAACAGAGTTATAGTCACGATCTTCATTAGAAACATTAACCAAAACTTCTCTTTCTTCAGCATTGCCATCATTATCAACGTCCTCTTCAGATTGTTGTGTTTTCTTCTCCTTCAAAACTGGATCAAATAAAACACCCATTATAGAGGAAATACTAAAAACAGAATATAAAATAGTCAAAGCGTAAATGTAAGTGCCTTTATAGTCACTTTCAATGTTTTTAAAAGTCTTGGATACTAATAAAACCCATAATCCAATTGTTATTTCAAAAGTGGCAATAGTCTTGAATCTATAGCAGCTATTTAACAATAACCTTGTAACTATGATATTTAATAATATAAATTCAGCTAAAAGGGCTAATAATGGAATATAGAAAGATCTAGATATGAACATTGGATTCAATCTATTTAATAATAAATTGACAGAAAGATTGATAGCGTAACCGGATACAAGAAGCGTAACTGCAGGTTTTGCCCAATGAATCGAGCTCAAGCATAACCCGTTGATGTTCCAAGATACAGCAATCAAGACAGGAAATAAAATCAATAAAACAATATTTAATTGGTTAATTTTTTTAGAATCAAAAACATGGAATTTACCCAAAAAATCAAAATATACAGCCTTATTTCCTTGTTCAGGATCGACAGAATCTTCACTTCCACCCATATAGTCGACTAAATTCAAGCAAACATGTAGCATGGAAAAAACACCAAATTTAGTATCATATTTAGTGGCATCAAATAAAGTATGATAAAATCTTCTATTTTTGAAAAAACTTATATCCCAGCCAAATAATGAATCTTCATAAATTTTAAAATCAGTTTCACTTGAAAGCCATCTAGACAAAAACCCATATTGGAAGATAGAATTACCAAATGTTAGTTTTGAAGGAACAGCCTCTTTATACAATTTAGCTGTTTGTACATTAGAAGTTCTAAACAAAATAGGTTTTCCAGCATTGCTTCCTCCAGAGACACCTTCCAGATTCAAAAAAAATTTTACATTTTTCAGCCATGGATGTTTCATAAAAGAAGTAGCACCTAATAAGCCAAACTCTTCATTATTGTTGAAATTGAAAACTATATCTCTAGTCAATGGTTTATCTATCAAATGTTTCAAAATTGCTAATAAAGTTACTGTCCCAGTATTAGCATCGTTTTTACCTCTCCCTAAAGGAACAGAATCAAAATGATTAGCGATTACCAATCCTGGTAATTTAGGATTTACACCTTCTATTTTAACTAATATATTATTAGATTCATATGAAATCACTCTAGTAGATTTAGATTCTGGATCAAATACATCTTGTTGTTTAAATAAAAGGTTTTGTGGTTTTGTATCTAGAACAATGTTGCTATTTTTAGATGATTCAATAATACTATTAATTTCATCAACTAAATGGTCATGGACTTGAATATTGTTATGGGAACCATATGGATGTGGTTTTTCAGTAATTATTTGTAATTGATCCCAAGAATAGTCTACTAAATTTTGTAATTCAGGACTAGCATTGGCTAAAGAGCTTAAATCTTCTCTTTCGACTCCAACGATATAAAAAATGACAAATCCAACAGTTAAGAAAGTTAATAAACTCACATTAATACTTCTGTACTTGAAGATACTTTTTAAGCGTTTTTCAACCTTATGTGTTATAATCATTATTTAAAATATAATGAATTATGTATTAGGTATGTGATATTGTTTGTTTATTGATTACATATGTTTTAATTAAACAAATATATGTGTGACTATCATCAACAACTATAATTTTTATTATTTAAAAAAATAACGATGCAACAAAGCAAACAAGTAAACAAAAAAAAAAAAAAGGGAAACTTATTCGGCTGTAAGAGCAAATATACATATAAACAAATTTTTATAAGTTAGTTACACGTGATGTAACAGTTAAAATTCTTTTGTTTATATCCGACACTTACACGTATAAATTGTTGTAAGTATAATTTTTCTTCTGTTCGTTTCTTTTTTTTTTCAAAAAGAAATATGTAATGAAATCATTTTCTTGGGGGGGGGAGAGAAGTTTATAGTAATTTTCCTCTCTATATTTTTTAAACGAAATACATTAAATATAAATAAAAGTAAATATTAATAAAACCAAATAAAATATATAGAAAGAAATAAAAATGGCTTCATTTGATTCTTTACCTGATCCTACAGAACATTTCCCAAAACTTAAAAATGATTTAATTATTAGAACAGCTTTGAAACAAAAAGTTGAAAGACCACCATGTTGGATCATGAGACAGGCTGGAAGATATTTGCCAGAATATCATGAGGTTAAAGATGGAAGAGATTTTTTTGAAACTTGTAGAGATGCAGAGACTGCTTCTGAAATTACTATTCAACCAATTAGAAGATATAAAGGTTTGATTGATGCTGCTATCATTTTTTCCGATATTTTAGTCATTCCTCAAGCAATGGGTATGAGAGTTGAAATGATGGAGGGAAAAGGTCCTCATTTTCCAGAACCAATTAGAGAAGATGAAGATGCTTATAAAGTTTTGAACTACCATACTGATGTTATGCATGAATTAGATTGGGCTTTCAAAGCTATCACAATGACTAGAGAAAAATTGGATGGTGAAGTCCCATTGTTTGGTTTTATTGGTGGTCCATACACTCTTTTAACCTATATGATTGAAGGTGGTGGTTCTAAGATTTTCAGATTTGTTAAAGAATGGATTAATAAAAGACCAGAATTATCACATAAGCTTTTGGATAAAATTACAGACGTTTCTATTGAATTTTTAGCTCAACAAGTTGTCGCTGGTTGTCAAATCTTACAAGTCTTTGAATCATGGGGTGGTGAATTAGGTAGTGAAGATTTTGATGAATTCTCTTTACCTTACTTGAGAAGAATCAGTGAAAAATTACCATTAAGATTGAAAGAATTAGGTATCAAAAACAAAATCCCATTAACTGTTTTCAGTAAAGGTTCCTGGTATGCTTTGGACAAGTTATGTGATTCCGGTTATGACACTGTCGGTTTGGATTGGAGTTGGGATCCAAAGGAAGCTGTCAAAATCAACAATGGTAGAGTCAATTTACAAGGTAACTTAGATCCAGGTGTCATTTATGGTTCTAAAGAAGTTATTACAAAGAAAGTTGAAAGAATGATTAAAGGTTTTGGTGGCGGTAAACAAAATTATATTGTTAATTTCGGACATGGTACTCATCCATTCATGGATCCTGATCAAATTAAGTGGTTTTTAGAAGAATGTCACAGAATTGGTTCTGCTTAAATTAAAAGAAATATAAAGAGAAAATAAAATTATAAAGTTTGAAAGTTTCTACAGTTCATTTTTTTTTCTTTTTCTTCTGTTTGCTAGGTATATAAACTACGATTCATTTAATATCACCAATAGTGTTCTTTTTCTTGTAGATAAATATTTAGTTTTTTTATCATCATAATATTATCAATTGTTTTAGAGTAACTGTATTATTCTTTGGAAAACAATTCACATTAGATGTTTATTTAAATGTTTATGATAATTAGTTTAAGTCACGTGTTTTTACATAAGTTTCATGTATTTTTTTTTGCCTTTAACAAATTTTAAACTGATACATTATGTAAGGAGGGGAAGTTGGAAAATATATAATATTACTGTATTTACAAACCAAAAGAAAAAAGGTAGTATAAACCTAAACATTTATATTTATCTATAATGTCTGAAATCAAAACCAACTCTTCTTATATCAAAAAAGAGAATCTATACGTTTTTGACTTGAACAAAAATATTTTAGACTCTCTAGAATCAGCAAAATTACACAATAATAACGATAATTCTATTATTGAGAGTGATGAAAATAAACTAGAAGAAAATAGTCTTAAAACAGATGATGAATTTAATCCTATGAAACCTAAATTAGATATTAATTTTTGCTCTTCTTGTAAAATTGAAATTCAAGGAAGGAATCATTTTAAGACTGATTTACATAATTATAATTTGAAAAAAATTTTAAATGGTGAAAATATTATGGATGAAACACATTTCAATGTTGAAAATGTTGTTGACAGTGATGCCAGTATATCTGGGTCAGATTTTGAAAATGAAGAAGAAGAATTGTTGGATACTATTAGTGAAGAAGTGGATGAATATAAAATAAATAATTCACCATTCTTCTTGTTCACATCTCATTTATTAAAAGATGATAATGAAAATAAATTATTAGCAAGTTATAAATGTTTATTTAATTCTAATGATGATCCAGTATATCAACTTAAAACTAATATTCCAAATTCTGTTGGAGGCAAATCTGCTATCATCATGATAGGTGGAGGTCATTTTGCTGCTGCCATTATATCACACACAAGATTGAAAAATCAAACATTCAACAAAAAATTACCACTAAGTTTAAATGCTCAGCAAGTTAACCTATTAAAACAAAAAACATTCCATAGATACACTACAAGAAGAAAACAAGGTGGTTCCCAATCTGCAAATGATCAAGCTGGTGGTAATGCACATTCTGCAGGTGCGTCTATTAGAAGATACAATGAACAAGCATTAGATAAGGAAGTTAGAGAACTGATAGAAAGTTGGAAAAATGATTTTTCGGAATGTAAATATATTTTTGTCAAAGCAAATGTGACAAATAAGAAAATTATTATCAATAATGACAGTTGTATTAAACCTAAAGATCCTAGAGTTATGAAGTTACCATTTAATACAAAGAGACCTACAACATCTGAGTTGAAAAGATCATGGGCTGAACTGTCATATTTGAAAATTGTTGATAAACCTACTGATAATATTGATTTCTTGAAAGAAAAAGAGAGAAAACTGAAAGAATTACAGACATTAAAAAATTCAAAACAACATCAATCATCTCCAGTTCCTGGTGGTGAAGATGTAAAAGATCCTGATTATTTGAAGAGTGAAGAATTAGTAGCATTGCTGAAAAAATCCAAAGTTCCTGCTATAATCTTATTCTTGAGAAAAAACAAAATATCTATAAATGATCCATTAAAACCAGAAACTAAATTCCAAAGTATGACTCCATTACAATATGCATCTCAGCAAGGTTTTAAGCAAGGTGTTTTATCTTTATTAACCAATTTGAAAGCTGACCCACTTATAGAGACCAATTTTGGTATGACAGCTGCCCAATTGGCTAAAGATGATATCATAAAACAACAGTTCCAATTAGCAAGATATAAACTTGGAGAAGCCTATACGGACTGGGAGAAAGCAAAAGTTGGTGAACCTTTGAGTAAAGATGATATTGTTGAAAAAGATATGAAGCAAAAAGAGGAAGAAGGACAAGAAGTTGAAAGAGCTATGGAAGCACAATTGGAAAAATTGAGACTACAAAAAGAAGAAGCTAGAAAAAATGATAAAAAAGTTGGTAATTTAAACAATATTACTGAGGCTAGCACTATGGAAGGAATGACAGATTTACAAAAGAGGGCTTATATGAGAGAGGTCAGAGCAAGAGCAGCAGAAGCAAGAATGAAAAAGTAAATAAATAGATATATAAATAAAAAAATGCAAAAACTTTTGCCTTATATAATTCAAATATTTTTAATATCCTTGTGGTTATTTTTCAAGTACAAAAGAAATATCTGTTCTATCAATATTATTTAAAATGGAATCAATCATTTTATGTTCATTAGTAAATGTCAAGTCAAAATGAGAATAACCTTTGAAACATTGTTTCATTAACTTTCGTTTCTCTTTTTCTCTATGATTTTCCATTTTTTCAAGCACAACTTCTACTTGGCCACCTGAAATGAACTTGTTTTGAAAAATATCTAATTCTGATATAGCATCTCCATCATCTTGATCCACATCTGCATTTGGCAATTTGCCATCTCCATTGCAATCGCAAATCAAATCATGAGTATTGCTTCTTGTACCTTTTTTAATAGTGAACAAATCTTTCAAATCTTCTGTATCAAAAATATCTGAATCATTCTTTGTTTGTTTTTTATCAATTTTTTCCTCACTATTAGTATCATCATTTAAAATTTTCTTTGACAAATTAATTTTTGTGACTTGTCTTTGCAAAATTTTTTCATCAATCATACCAGTGGATACGAGTCTATAAATAAAACATTCTTTCTTTTGACCATCTCTATGCACTCTTCCCATAGCTTGTTGATCGATTGCAGGGTTCCAATCGTTGTCAAACAATATCAATCTGTTACCACCAATTAAATTCAAACCCATTCCACCAGATTTAGCAGATAACAAGAAACATTTGATATGCTGGTTAGTGTTAAAATCTTTGACTATAGATGGTCTCAATTTTGCTGGTGTTGCACCATCCAATCTGGTAAATGGCATCTGATGTTTATATTTTAATAAGTCTTGAATAATATCAAGTGTTTGAGTATAGTTTGAAATGATAACAATTTTATCATTTGTCACTGATGATATTTGGCCCAGCAGATTATCCAATACTCTCATCTTACCACTATCTTCGTTAGATGTATTGTTTGAAATTGAAATATTGTTATTTCTATTTGCCAATGTAGATTTATAGTAGGAATCGCTTTGTAATAGTTTTGGTGTGTTGCAAATTTTCTTCAATAAAGTGATTAAACCTAAAGATGATGCAGATGAATTTGAACCTGATCCTATGTTACAACTAGCCAAAATATTTTCAGTGATTTCAATTTGATGTTTGGTAGGCTTGCAAAAAATAATATAATCCCTCTTTGGAGGTAGAAATTTGTTTAAAATATCATTAGTTCTTCTTAAAATAAACTTTGAAGTTTCTTGAATTAACTCATTTGACTGTTGTTCACCTAACTCCAAAATGTTTTTGTTAAACCTTGATTCTGTGTTTCTAGCTTTTGTGATGGGGACAATATAATTTTTCTTAAATTGGTTCAAATTTCCTAAAAATCCAGGATTCAAAAAATCACATATTGTAAAAAATTCTTGCAAGTCATTCTGAATAGGAGTACCAGTTAATAGAATTTTTTTTTTAAAATCAACAGTTTTCAGTATTTGCAAAATTTTTGAGCTGTTATTTTTCAATTTATGTGCTTCATCACATACCAAAAGATCTATCTTATCTTTAAAATCAGACTTCTCAAAAATACTCTTTAAAGATAAAACTTTTTCATAACTTATGATAACAACTTGAAAGACTCTTTGAACATTCAAAAAATTTTGAAAATCTTGTTTGTCCTTTTCAGCAGAATTATATCCAGCTTTAGTATTCAATACTTTAACACCAACTTTTGTGCCTAGCCATTTTTTAAACTCTAATTTCCAGTTATTTATCAATGATACTGGACAAACAATCAAAATTTTTTTGATAGCACCATTGTCTAACATTGAGGAATGGAGTTTTGCATGAGGAGATTGTTTCAAAAGAGTCCATATCAATGCAATAGACATAAGTGTTTTACCTAACCCCATTTCATCTGCTAATAAGCATCCTGTTATGTCCCTAGATTTAACATTCATTATACAATCGTACATAAATTGTACACCTTCCCTTTGATGCTGTCTCAAAACATTAGATAACAAAGGATCAACAACAACATCCACATCTGTGTATGTGTTTCCCTTGTTCATTACCAAAGCGTTTGTAATTTTATCTTTATTAAACAACGGTTTTCCTGCCAATGGTTTAATATGATTATATTTATTAATTTCTTCTTTGTTGCCTGCTTTTATTGGTATAACAAATTTCCTACTTATATCACTAGAAGCAATTTTAATTTTTTTAACAATTTGAATGTCTTTTTCATCTAGTTGTTCATGAATTTTTTCTTCACTATAAAGCTTAGGGGATACAGTTTCAAGATCAATTATATCATCTTGTGTTTCTGAAATTGATCTTTTTGTTGCATTTTTATTGTTTATATTTAATATTTCAAAAGCTCTTTCAATCTCTTCCTTTGATGTTATATAATGAGAAAATTGAAATTCAAAATTACCATACATTGCAACATTTTCATCACAATCATCAATAATAGATAATCCAGCAATAAAGTTACCTGTCTCTGAATTATAAACTTTCACAAACAGTTTTTTATGTGTTGTGAAATTATGTGTGAGATCTTTTTTAGATGTTATAACAGCGTATGCATCTAATCCCCATGATTTATTTTTTTTATTTGATTTCTTTCTATATAGAAGATGGCATAATTCTTTAGCATTTTCAGGAGATTTAAAACTTGGTGTGTTTGTTAAATCTACTGTTCTTTTGACAGTTAATTTTGTTTGTCCAGTTGTGTTGAAGCGTGGGATATCTGTCTTTCTTATACTTAGCTTTGGTTTTGTAGCATCATCTAACTTTTTTCTTTGTGGTGGTACAAATGGTTTTAATAAATTATTCATTTAAAACTTAATGACTATGAAATTTGTTTCCTGGTATATATATAAAATAGTTTATATATATATTTGTAGATTTTATAAAACAGAAATTTGCCACTTAGAAAGACTATTTCCAAAAGTAGAAAATATTAATTTAAAAAATGGACATATAAAAAAGTTAGACGCGTCACACAATAATTTATATATAATTTTAAAAAAAATTGAAAATAGCCGCGTCAAAAAAAAAAATCATGTGATCTTACCAAATGAAGAAAAAAAAATGAATGTCTTAAAAAAAGCAGAAAACATGTAAATGTTAATTTTTTAATTTCTTATGAAGGAGAAGAAGAAAACAAGGATAAATACAATACATAATTCCAATATAATTTACACATTATTTATTATAATGAGTGGTTTATATTACTTGATTTCAATTATCTTAATGATATCTATATTTTTACTGAACATACTGATTACAAGATCAATTCTGCAGCCAACTGACAAATCACATACAAGAAAGAATAAAACTAAACCTGAAAAAGTGATAGTTTATCTAGGTTCTGGTGGTCATACAGGAGAGATGATGAAGATTCTTGGGACATACGAAAACACAATTAAAGAAAGCCAATTATCTATTTTGTATTCTGATGATAACTCTCTACTTAGATTTGAAAATCAATTCAAAAATTTTAAAAATATAACTTTTCATAAGATTGGTAAAGCTAGACAAGTTAATGCCAGTAAAATAAGTTCTGTTATTAGTATATTCCAAACTATAGTTTCGATTTTAAAACTTTTTATTCAAGAAAGAAATATTTTTCTATTCAATCATAAGAACACTTTACTATTGTTAAATGGACCTGGAAGTTGTGTCCTTTTATCAATACTCTTTCAAATAATAAAAATAATAACATTTAAAGATTATTCCAAATTTAAAATCATTTATATTGAAAGTCTTGCTAGATGCAATAGTCTAAGTATGACAGGTTTCCTAATCTATTACTTAAAACTAAGTGATGAATTTATTGTACAATGGCAAGAAATGTGTAAAAAATACCCATACAGTAAATGTTACGGTATCTTAGTATAAATATATATATTTGAAAAAAAAAAAAACAATAACTTTGTAATTTATTTATCATAAAGTTAGTAAATTATCATGTCATTAAAATCATATATATAAAATTTTGTTATTTTTTCTTTTTTTTTAAATTATTAAAAAGCTAAAAAATTTCAATACATTTATTGTCTGGAGTTGATAATGTCAACAAATTCTGGCTTCAAAGAAGCACCACCAACCAAGAAACCGTCAATATCGGCCTTGTCCTTGAAAGTGACAGCGTTAGCACCGTTAGCGGAACCACCGTATAAGATTCTGATTTGTTCAGATAATTCAGCACCTAATTTTTCCTTTAAGAAATCTCTGATTTGCTTGTGGGTTTCTTGAGCATCTTCTGGAGTAGCAGCTAAACCAGTACCAATGGCCCAAACTGGTTCGTAAGCAATGACAACATGGGACCAGTCTTCCTTGGTTAACTTGGCAATAGTTGGCAACAATTGCTTCTTACAGACATCTAAAGTGATACCGGCTTTTCTTTCTTCCAATAATTCACCAATACATAAGATGACGTTGATACCAGAGTCAATAGCAAACTTGGTCTTTTCAGCGATTAATTCATCATCTTCTCTAGCAACAACAGTTCTTCTTTCAGAGTGACCTAAAATAGTCCATTCAATACCAATGTCCTTTAAAGCGGCAACAGAGTTTTCACCAGTGTAAGCACCAGAAGACTTGCTGTAAGTGTTTTGAGCACCAATCTTAACTTGAGGAGATTTCTTGTTAACAGAGTTAGCGTAGTCTAAGTAGATAGCTGGTGGACATAAAACAACTTCAGTGTTTGGAGCTAATTTAGCTTCATTTAATCTTTCGACAATAGTCTTGATAGATTCTTTGGTACCGTTTAATTTGAAGTTACCACCGACGAAGAAAGTTCTAGCCATTTTTTTTGTGTATATGTAGAGTTATAAATTTAAAGTTAACTAATAGTAAGTTTACAATGGTTTTTTTTTTATATATCTTCTCTATTTAATAAAATGTTAAATTTCATATCAGGTATAGATATAAGATAATTAAATTTTTTAAATAAATTATATACTTCATATTTTTTTTAATAAATTCAAACTCTTTTCTCCATTTTCATTATATATGATGCAAAAATAAAGAAAAATTTTCTTCAACACACTTTTTTTTTTGATTACGACTTTTGTTACACCAATAATTCCACTAATTAATCAGAAAAAAAAAAAAAAAATGAAGTGATATATATTAATTGTGAATATTTGTAATTTTTTTTTTTTTTCAATTTAGTGGAATCTAGAACTAGCATCAACCAAAAAAAATTATTTTTTGTCCGTTTGATGTTTCAGATTCGGATATAATTTAATTGATCACGTGTATAATATTATTAATTATTACCCAGTCATTCTAAAAAATGGCAATTCTAAAAAGCGACGGTATTTTTTTCTTTTTCTATTTTTTTTATCAAAAAATTTTCAATGAAGAGAAAAAAAAATTTTCTTCCATCATTTTTAACTTGGTCAAAAAAAAAAAAAAAAATTTTTCTTCTTTCTCCAAACTAATGACTATTTTATTTCAATTTTAATTTATATTGGCCATATCTTTTAAATTTTTTCAAAAATTGTTTTAAGTAGTTTTATGAAGTGATATATTATTTTTTAATAAAAAAAACCACTGAGATAATTAGTTTTATACAAATTAAAGTATTCTTGTTTCTCTTTCTTTATAGCTATTTAAATAAACTATACACAAAAAAGAAAAAGAAGAATGTCTGCTGAAAAAGTTGCCGAAAATGTTGCTAACTTACATTTAGATGAAGTTACTGGTGAAAGAGTTTCTAAATCTGAATTGAAAAAAAGAATGAAACAAAGACAAAAAGAAGAAGAAAAGAAAAAGAAAGCTGCTGCTGCTCCAGCCAAGCCAGCTTCTAAGAAGAAAGCTACTGATGCTTTTGCTGACTTATCTCCATCTCAATACCATGAAGCTAGATCTAGACAAATTTTGGAATTCAGAAACAGTGTTGACTCTAAAGTTAATCCATACCCACACAAATTTCATGTTTCCATCTCTGTTCCAGAATTTAAGGAAAAATATGCTCATTTGAAAAGAGGTGAAACTTTGAAGGAAGAAAAAGTTTCTGTTGCTGGTAGAATCCACAACAAAAGAGAATCTGGTTCTAAGTTGAAATTCTATGTCATCAAATCTGATGGTGAAGAATTACAAGTCATGTCTCCAGCTCAAGACTACCACAATGAAGAAACTTACTCCTTTGATCATGAAATTTTGAAAAGAGGTGATATCATTGGTGTTGAAGGTTATGTTGGTAGAACTGAACCAAAGAAAGGTGGTGAAGGTGAATTATCCATTTTTGTTACAAGAATTCAATTATTAACACCATGTTTGCACATGTTACCAACTGATCATTTTGGTTTGAAAGACCAAGAAATGAGATACAGAAAGAGATACTTGGATTTAATTATGAACAACAAAGCCAGAAACATTTTCAAGACAAGATCCCAAATCATCTCTTTTATCAGAAGATTTTTGGATACCAGAGATTTCATTGAAGTTGAAACACCAATGATGAACGTTATTGCTGGTGGTGCCACTGCCAAGCCATTTGTCACTCACCATAATGATTTGAACATGGATATGTTCTTGAGAATTGCTCCAGAATTGTTCTTGAAAGAATTAGTCGTTGGTGGTATGGATAGAGTTTATGAAATTGGTAGACAATTCAGAAATGAAGGTATCGATATGACTCACAACCCTGAATTCACTACTTGTGAATTCTATCAAGCTTATGCTGATGTTTATGATTTAATGGATATGACTGAATTAATGATTTCAGAATTAGTCAAAGAAACTACTGGTTCTTACAAAATTGAATACCATCCAAATCCAAACAATGCTGAAGAAGTCATGGAATTAGATTTCACTAGACCATGGAAGAGAATCAACATGATTGAAGAATTAGAAAAGATTTTGGAAGTCAAATTCCCATCTGGTGACCAACTACACACTAAGGAAACTAATGACTTCTTAAAAGCTATTTTGAAGAAACAAAACTTACAATGTTCTCCACCATTAACAAATGCTAGAATGTTAGACAAGTTGGTTGGTGAATACTTGGAAGAACAATCCATTAACCCAACCTTTGTTTTCGGTCACCCTCAAATGATGTCTCCATTAGCCAAATACTCCAGAGATCAACCAGGTTTATGTGAAAGATTTGAAGTTTTCGTTGCTACTAAAGAAATTTGTAATGCTTACACTGAATTGAATGATCCATTTGACCAAAAGGAAAGATTCGAAGAACAAGCTAGACAAAAAGATCAAGGTGATGATGAAGCTCAACTAGTTGATGAAACTTTCGTTAATGCTTTGGAATACGGTTTACCTCCAACCGGTGGATGGGGTTGTGGTATTGATAGATTGACTATGTTCTTAACTGATAGTAATACCATCAGAGAAGTTTTATTATTCCCAACTTTAAAGCCAGACACATTAAACAAGAGTTTGAATGAATAAATTTAATAATATATATATATATGTTAACATTTTGGAAAAGAGTAAATATTTTACTTATATATATATAAAAGAAAACTTACAAAAAAAAATATAAAACATTTATTAATATAAATATAAATTATTTAAAAGAAAATTTATAGGTTTTTTTTTTCATTATTACTAAAGTTAAGTTAGTTGACCATTTCTTTTCAATTCTAAAACTTTTTCATATGCTGGATCCCTTGGTAATTGTACTGGATCTAAATTTTTAAAATCTTCTGGAATATCATAAGTAGCATCAGAATCAAAGCTCGACAGTAAATCACCACAAGCTACAAATTCTGGTTGGTTTATAGTTCCTGTTCTATTGTAAAGACTAAAATCGGCAACTTCTTCAAAAAACTCTTGTACTGTTTTATTTAAATCTAGTTTAGGTTCCCAAGTTGCAACAGGTTTTTTAAAATCTATACCTACAAGGAATGCCTCAGATGAAGTAGCTCTACTACTTCTAGGTTTTGCAATATAAACTTTATTGAAAAATTTTCTACAAATAGCATAAAGATGATCACAATCTTTACCTCTAAATAGTTTAACTACAAACTTTCCACTTCCTTCTTTCAAAACACAGCATCCTAATTGCAGTGCTGCAAGAATCAATTGATGTTGAATATATTCATCCAAATCATGTATACCAGTAACATCAGGAGCACCATCAGATATCACAAGATCAGCCTTTTCATTACCAAATAAGGATAAAATGTTTGCTAATGTAGATGGAGCTGTTATATCAGCTTTCAAACATGTGACATTTTCTATAGGAGTCATTGATTGTAAATCAACAGCTACAATTTTTTTATCACTGTTATCACTTTCAGGATCATCTGAAAACATTCTTTTAGACAAAACTTGTGACCAAGAGCCAGGAGCTGCACATAAGTCTACAACTTTCTTAATATCCTTTGATAAAATATTGAATTCTTCATCTATCTGTAGAAGTTTGTATGCTGATCTTGCCCTGTATCCTTCCTCTTTAGCTTTTCTATAATAAACATCTCTTTTATCTTTACTGTTTTTACCCATATTGATTATATATATATGTGTGTGTGTTTCTTTTAAAGTGTTGGTGTAATTGTATATATTTTTGAAAGAATTAAAAAATGTATCGATCTAATTTTAATTATTTTGACTATATTTTATATGGTCAAACATCTCATTTCTTTTTTTAAAAAAAAATTTATAAATTATTGAATTACCCGACCAAGTCTTTTTTTTAAAAAATTTCTTGTTTGAAGAAAAAAAAAATTTTTTTTTTTAATTTTTCGCTTTGAACAAAATTTTTAAGATATTCAAAATTCTAAAATGAAATTAAAAAGCCTGCTTCAATAGTAATTAAAAAAAAAACAAGATATATTAATACTATAACCAAAATAACTAAATCAAAACAATGTTTAGAAAAAGTTTAACTGAATGTTCTATGCAACTTAGATTGCAATCTTCTATTCCACAAATCAAAACACCAACAAAAGATATGATTCAAAGACTTATTGCTAATAAGGACTTAAACCAAGTCAAAGTTCAACAAATATATGATGAAATTGAAAGATTATATCCTAAAGAAGCAACAGTCACATCTGAAAACATTCCATATAATATCAAAGCTTTGTATTATGCACCAAGAAGAAACCTAAAGACTCACAAAGAATTAGTAGCATCTCTAGTCTTCAAATCTTATGACAAAAAGAATTTAGATTTCATGGCCGATTTTGCTATGAGAGCAGGTTTTTATGCTGGTGCAATTATGTCTTCCCCAGTTTATTTGAAGAAAGAAAAGACTTTATACACTTTTAATAGATCACCATTTGCACAAGCTAAATCCAAACAAAATTTCATTAAAGTTGAGAAAAAGATAAAGATTGATATCTTTGACACTGCTCCTGAAGCTTTGGATTTATTGTTTTCTTATATTATGAAGTATCCTAAGCATGCTGTCTCTATGAGTGTTCAAAATTATACTAGACAAACATTGGAAGGTTCCTTCGTTGATGGCTTGCCTTCTAATAAATACATGGCAGAAGCTTTGCAAAATGATGAATTGTACCAACAAATTGAACCGTTAGCTAAGTCTGAATTGGCCAAACAATTACTACATAATGAGGAAACTGGAAATGTGTCAATTGAAGCAGGTGAATCTGAAGCTATGCAAAAGCTTATTGAAGAAAAGGCTAATGAAATATTAAAAAATAATGAAGATATGCAAAAATTGATGAAAGAAGATGGTGAAACTAAATAGGATCAATAAAAAATAAATTTGTAAATTCTAATTATATATTATATAAGGTTTTTTTTTTTGAAAAGAAAAAAAAACGCACACAATAAAACAAGCATGTATATAAATTCCTAGTGTTATTATAATTATTATTATTTTGTTTACATTTAAACTTTATATTTATATTAATTAAAAAAAATCAAAAATAATTGTAAAGTAATTAAACCTAACTAACTAAAATATAAAATAATATAATAATATATAAAAATTAATAAATGTAAACATATTTTTGTAAACAATTACTTAAAAGCACGTGATTTTTGTAAACAATTATAAAACAAAGTATATAGTAGTTAATTTCTATTTTTTTCATCATATGTAGGTTTAACAATGGTCTAGTTATTTTTTTAAAACATTTATCAATGGAATATAAATAATTATATATATATTTTATTAATAACTAAAAACATTTAATTATAAGCAAAAAAAAATTATTTTATTGCTATAAAAATAATGGTCAACAAAATTTGTTAATAAAATTTAATAAGGGGGATTGGTCTAGTGGTATGATGCTTGCTTTGGGTGCAAGATGTCCCGGGTTCAATTCCCGGATCCCCCCTGTTAAGTTTTATTTTTTTTAAATTTTTTAATTAAAAATGCTTTTATTAAAAACGATAAATTAATTAAAATATTTAATAAATATATGTATTTATACATGAATCTTTTTTTTATTTTAAAAAATGCTATATATATAATTAAATTATTGTTCTTATTTTTAATTTTTTCTTTATTTAAACAAATATTTAAAGCTATTTTATTTCAGTTTGGACTTTTTAAAAAAAGATGTATTTTGAAATAATAAAGTAGAATTGTCTCTTTTTTGTTTTGATAATGAATTGATACCTACAACATTAGATCTTATAGAAGCTACTGTGTTATAACATTTAGGTAAATGTTCCTTCTTACTATTAACAAAATACAAATCATCTTCCAAACTTTTTCCTGTGTTTAAGTTGAATTCATCATCATTTCCATTTATTTTATAGAATGGATATTGGATTTCAATTCCATCATTGTTGTTGCTATTTTCTGTAACCATTTGTAAATTTGGTGAAAATATATAATTGAATTGCTTTGATCTAGTTGAATCATTAACGGTATGATTTTTATTAAAGAAATCTTGTTTAGGTTTTAAAATAGTAATGAAACCCAGGATAACCATTAATGGAATACTCAAGCTTAAATAGTAAATTTCTTGCCAACTGAAATTTTGCCAAAACAGTTTAAAGTTTGTTTGAAAACTATGCTCTTCTTGTTCAACTTGTTGTATATTTATATCACTGTATAAAACATTATTGTATTTTGGCAATGGAAGATTGTTTCCATTTGTTATATTTTCAAGTTTTACTTTGGTGATTACTAAAAAAAAATATATCTTAGTGAAAATGTTTTTGAAAGCTTTGGTAAAAATTTCTTGAATTAATAATGGCTGTTGTTCAGTTTTTGGTTCATATTTGGGCAAGATGTCATTGATTTCTTTTGAATAAAAAAAACTATCTAGCTTTACCATTGGTATTATGTTCTTAGGTAATATTAGATATATATTTGTATTCAAGATGGATTTATCTTTTTTTAAATAAGAAAAAAAAAAATTATAAGAGAAAAGAAATAATGTTAATATTGAAATAAGTTTCAATTATAAAAGAAAAAAAAGTCACAAACATAATGTTTCTATTTAAAATTAATTAGTTAACTTTAAAATTTGAAAAAAAAAAAACATAAATCTTTTGTGTTTTTTTATTTTTATTATTAAAATTTTTTTTTGTGTGTTTTAAATATAAATATTTTCACAAGGTTACATATTTTGAAACGTTAAGTCAACAGTTTTTATTTATTCAATGTTTGTTTATAATATCAAACATTTTCAAAATATATATAATAAAAAAAATATAAAAAAAAGAAAAAAACAAAATAATAATTTTATATTAATTGATTAATTTATTATGTATCAGGGTTAAAAAGCTGTCAAATTTTTATCCTCATCTTATGTCTCGGTTGAAGAAATTCGTTGTTGTTAAAATTGTTATCATCAGCATAATAAATGTTAAAATCAAAAAAAAAATTAATTATTATTATCATAAATTTTGTTCCTTTTATATTTCCAAAAACTGTTGAAAGAAAGAAAAGAAAATTTTTTCTTTCCCACTTTTTTACTCAACATTTCAATTAATACTCTAAAAAAAACATATTTATAAATATAAAAAGAAAGTTGTTAGAACATACTAACATGAAAATAAAACCATTATAGAGTTATTGCCATTAAGGCTTTGTTGGTTTATTATTGTTTTCTTTAATTATTTTATAATTTTTTTTTTTAAAATAAAGAACACCTTTGAATCTTTTTTTAAAAACCTACCTGAAGTAAAAATGATAGATTAAAAAAATTTTTTTTTACAAAAAATTTATTAAAAAATAAAAATATGACATATTGGGAAATTATAATTAAATTTCTTAATAAGGAAATATAAAAAAAAAAACAATTTGAAAAAATAAATTAAAAAGCAATGTTAATACAGTAAGGGCATTTTATTGTTATTGTTAATTTTTTTTTTAAAAAAAAAAAAAATTGCCAGTTTCTTCGCCTATGTCACAATGATTTGATGAAATTTTTTAAAAATAATTTAATTAGTCAAGCAGTAGAACATTCTTGTAAACAAACATAAACAAAATTGAAAGAATACAACACTGCAAAGAATTTTTTTTCCCTCCTTTAATTAAACAAGTTAAACACTTTAAATAATGCTCTGTCTATTACATTACTATATTTTTTTTTTCATGATTTCTTGGCTGTTATTTTAAACCTCTTATAGAAAAATTAAAGCACGTATAGTTTTTCATATGCATACTGCTGAATTTGTTTTTTTTTTATTTTATTTTTTGAAAATGTGAATATATTTTTTTAACTTTTGGGTGTTGTTGCTGTTTTTTTTTTTTTTTTAATTAAAAAAAATTGTATGGTAGTTCTTAATTAATAATATTTTTTTTTAAAGTTAAAAATATGTGCATATTTCCATATCTTCATTTTTTAAAAATTTCACTTATACATATATTTTTTTTCGTTTAGAAGATCTAATCTTTACCTTAATTTTTTTTTTTTAAAATTACACACATACAATCTCTGTCTTTTTTTTAATTGTTTACTCTTTTTTTTCCCGAAAGAATTCCATGAAGAAATTTTCTTTTGATAAATTTATTTTTTGTTTCATAACTTAGAAACTTCCGTACAAGTCCAATTGAATCTTTTTTTTTTGTTTTAATTAATTTGTTGAAATATATTTACAGGAAAGCCGATTTTTTTTGTGTGTATATTTTTTTTAAATAAGGAAAAATCCTACAAAAACAAAGAAAAAAGGTTATAAACCTACATGTTGCAAAACTGGTTTATGATTTTTTCAAATGTTATTTTTCATTTTTTTTTTTTATTTTTTATAAAAGAATAATTTAGAATAATATATGTGTAATTATTTAAAAAATTATAGAATAATAAAAAGATTCTGTGTATAAGAAGGTGCACTTATGCTGTGTGTGTTTTTTTTCTAATTCCTTTTATTTTTTTTTTAAAATCTACATTTTTTTAGGGTTTTATATAAAAAAACAGAAGCAGCAAGTGATATTATTAATTTTTTTTCTTTTTTTCCTTTTTTTCTTTCCAAAAAATGTTTTTGTTTCTCTCTGTACTATTTTATATATATCTTTTGATCCTTTTTGCTTGTTTCTTGATTATAATATTTTTGATTGATTTTTAAATATATATTATTGTAAACCAGAACATACATTCTATTGATAAAACTTTTCTCAAAACTAAATAAATAAATACAAAAAATAATGTTGTTCAAAAACGCCTTATTAGTCGGTGCTATTGCTACTGCTGCCCAAGCTGCTTACACTAACTCTACTACAGCTTCTAACTCTACTTCTTCTACTGCCACTAGTTCCGATAGCTCTTCCAGCTCTGCTTCTATTTCAGTAACCTCTTCCTCAGCCACATCTTCTGAATCTACCACATCTTCCGGTGTCTCTAC
>JAJMDL010000015.1:129001-182385 GCA_030573575.1 Hanseniaspora sp. CRUB 1602 | reverse complement strand
TTTGCCAAAAAGAAATAGAAATGTCTAATTAGGAAATGCCAATTGATTGTGTAGGAGTTAAACAATTTTAAAAAAGATTTTTTTATAGTATTCACGTGACTATAAGGTATTTTAATATTTGGATTTTTACCCCTCTATATTTTTTTAAATTAAGTTTTATATAAATGCTTATAAAAACAACTTACATTCTTTTTAATTTTTTTATTTCTTTCTTTCTATATTTTTTTAAAACTAAAAACTTGTTATGTGATCAATTTAATATAAATATACCAAGAAATATAAATCATAATAACTTGCTTATTTAAATATGGCTTATAAAGGAACTATTTATCAACATCCTGCTATACAGAAATTTATTCCGTTCTTACCTTTGAAATCACAGATGGTGATTAAAGGAGCCATGGGAAGACATTTATCCTTGACAGGATCACCACGTTTTCCTGGTGCAGCTACTTTTCCTGCTATTGCAGCTTTGCAAATGGGTGTTGATTTAACATATTTACTATTACCCCCAGAACAAAATCTTCTTTTACTTTCAAGAATGAAATCTAGTGATTTGATGGTATCTCCATTACCTTTATTCAATGAAACAATGTATCAAAGAAAGGCAAAAGTTGAGTTTAAAAATTACAGTAATAATATCACTTGTATTGTATTTGGACCTGGTCTTTCAAGAATTACAGATTTATCTTATAAGAATAATTCTGAAACAAGAGATTTTTACAAAAACAGTGTTTTAGCTCAATTAAACATTTTATTAAGCTCTTTGCAACATGACAATAAAATTCCTATCGTTATTGATGCTGACGGTCTTTTTTTGATAACGCAAACTATAGAACAAATTGAAAATGAAGAGGATTATCCTTGGTTTAATAAAGTTAGATCCATTTTTAAAAAACTTTTTAGAGATGGTAATGACAGAATCATTTTAACACCAAACTTAAATGAATATGCACACTTGGAAGCTACAATAAATAACAAGGTTTATGACCTTAGTGATCCAAAAAATGCATTGATGTGTTTGATAAAGGGAAGTACAGATAAGATTGGATTTTTAACTGATGATGGTTTTGAGCAAGTGTTGGAGTGTGATATTGATGGTGGTTTGAAAAGATGTGGAGGATTGGGTGATTGCTTAACTGGATGTATTTCTACTCTTCTTGGCTGGCTAGAATCTACAAATAAAAGTGCTAAAATAACTAAAAATGATTATTTAAATGGTGTTTTTGCAGGTTGTTTAATAATGAAATTAGCCGGCAAGAAAGCATTTGAAGAAAGAGGAATAAGTTGTGTTGCTGAAGATGTTATTGCAAAAATTCCTCAAGCAAGAGATGAAGCATTAGGTGATTTTATCAATAGAACAGCCAATATAAATGATACTTCCACGGATAAAATTACAAAACAATAAGTTATTTTTTATTATATACATATCAAGTAAAAAGAAAACATGACTAATAACTAGACTGAAAAAAAAAGGCTTTAAGTAGTATTTTATTTATTTATTATTATCAAAGTTAACTTGTTGTAAAAGTTCATTATGAATGTAGTTGATGTTTTATACAGAATAAGCCAATTACAATACTGTATTTAGAGTTTACTATCATGTGACTATTGTGTGCGGAGTATTCTTTGCCGTTTACACAGTTTTGCATTAATTTGGGAAGAAGTTTAAAATGAAGGGAGAAAAAAATAATAATTCTAATTTTTTATATGTGTAAAAGTGTTTAATTTTAAGTCCGGAAGAGAAAATGGAAAAAAAAAAAAATTTTTTTTTTTATACGTTTTTTTCTTCAAATACCCTTTTTTTTTTTCTTCTTATAAAAAAGAATTATAGTTGGAATATATATATAAAAGGGAATAGCTTCTTAAAATTTTTGATTACACCTTAGTATTAACTTTGTTATATTCTTTGTTCTTTATACGTTTCATTAACAGAAATAATATTAAACAATTACAAACCAAACATAATAAAAATATTATTATTACAAATAAAATTAAAAAAATGTTGAAATCAAAATACTTATTTCCTACTTTAGCCTCAGCTGTCGTCGTTTCAGCTGCTGGTGTTTACTTATACCAAAACAAGGAAGTCGCTAACTCTTTAAAAAGCTTTAAATTACCAACTTTCTACAAAACTGTTGCTAATGAAACTACTGACAACACTAAGGCTTTATTAGGTGACGGTAACTGGGTTGACTTGAAATTATCTAAGATTGAGCAATTATCTCATGATACCAAGAAATTTACTTTTGCTTTTGATGACGAAAACAAGACTTCTGGTTTGAAGGTTGCTTCTTGTATTTTGGCTAAATACGTTACTCCAAAGGGTTCTAATGTTATCAGACCATATACACCAACTTCTGATATTGATAAAAAGGGATCTTTTGATTTAGTCATTAAACGTTATCCAGATGGTAAGTTTGGTACTCATATTCACAGTTTGAAAGAAGGTGATACTGTTGCTTTCAAAGGTCCTATCTTAAAATGGGATTGGACACCAAATGCTTTCAAGGAAGTTGTTTTAATTGGTGGTGGTACTGGTATTAATCCTTTATACCAAATTATTCACCAAGTTACTAAGAACCCAGAAGACAAGACTAAGATCAAATTATTCTATGGTAACAAGACTGAAGAAGACATTTTGTTAAAGAAAGAATTAGACAGTATTGCTGCCAATTACCCTGAACAATTTGAAGTCAAGTACTACTTAGATTCCATTGATGAATCTAAAAAAGATTTCAAAAAAGGTTTCATTACTAAGGAAGATTTGAGTCCTGTTGTTAAGAAGGAAAACCATGTCTTTGTCTGTGGTCCACCTCCATTCATGAACGCTTTCTCTGGTCCAAAGAAGAGCCCAAGTGATCAAGGTGAAGTTACTGGTGTTTTATCTGAATTAGGTTTAACCAAGGAAGAAGTTTTTAAATTCTAAGTTAGTAAAGAAATAATAAAAAAAATAAATAAATATTCTTATAAACCTTACTTTTTAATGATGACTCCTGTAGATAATTAAAAAAAGATGAAAAATAAATAAAGAAATATATATGTATATGAAATTTATATGAACTATCTATGATTTTTTAAAATGTTTTTTTTTTTTTGATTTATCAAAACTCTATTCCACTCAAGTTTTTTTTCAAATATTCATTTGTGTATTCTAATGGATCTGTTGAAAAAAAAGGTTTTAATAATGGAGTTTCTAATTTTATTTGGTTTTTTTCTGTTAAATAAAGTTCTTTTATTTGAGAAATAACATTTTCATATTCCAAATTATTTGCATTAAAAAATTGACTGATTCTATGTTTGTTTTGATAACACCAATACTGAATCTTTATAAATTGAAGATCTAACTCCATAACACAATTACCAACAGTTGCTTCTTCTTCCTCTTCTTCAATAGAAAATTCAAATTGTGAAACAGCATCTGTTAGTCTATTAGGAAGAATTTTATCCAAAGCTAAAAAATCTGTTGTATCTCCATTTCCATATTCAATTGTGGTTTTATATTTTATATGTAAATGTGCAGAAAACCAATTACTAGGTCTCAAATTATTCATTATAAGGTCATATAAAGAAGATCCTAATTTTCCTGAATCAACATCTCTTTTGAAAAAAGGTTTGATTTTAAACAATCTTTCCTTTAATTGGGGGTCATTATTGTGAAATACATTTTGTGGCCAATCGTGAGATAAAACAAAATCAATCTCTTCATTTTCCTCATCAGCCTCATACAGAAGTAACGGTAGTAATTCTAAAAATCTTACATGATAGCTGTAAACTTTGTTTCTTCTCCACCAATTAAAATCACCTGTTGGAACTTTTTGAAAACCATATTCTCTCTCCATATAAACATCTGTCGGCTTATAAATACCAGAAATACCAGCTATTTTCATTCCATTATATTTGATAATATTACAATAACCCATATAAAAGAAATTTTCTGTGACAAATCCACCAAAGGGCAGTTTTTCTAAAAGACCCATGTTCTCATGATTTCCTCCTATACCTAAAACACAATTTATAGAATTAAATTTTTGGGCTAATTCATCTTTAGGATCATTTTTCAAAATTCTATGAAAATCAGATATTTTCTGTATATCCCCTTTGTATGTGTACTTGTATGGTATTGAACAGGTTGAAAGATCTCTTTTGGTTGAAAGAAGTTGAAGATCTCCCAATAGTATTAGTAATTTAGTATTTGCTGAAATTAATGGCATTAATTTTGCAAAATCTCCATGAAGGCAACCATTAACTGCAATTAATGCTTTTTCATCAGCCATTAATATACTAATTTAAATATATAATAATTACTGGTTTGACGATTTTATTTTTCTAAGAAACTTATTTATGATAGTTTGTTATTTTTTGGTTAAAAATATAAAGTGATGCGATTTATTCAAAAGTTGTTTATAATTTTTTCAATCTGTTAGAAAAAAATATAAACATTACATTCACTTAGTGCATCACGTGATCATTTTTAAAACATCAAAAGAAGAAAAACTAAATCATACAAAAATAACATTGATTTTTAATAAATAAATAAAGAATACACTTGTTTGTTTGTTTAAATTATATGTATATACTTTTTGTGTTCATATCGTAAATTATAAATATATCTTTTTATAGTTGTATTTAGTTTATCTTTTCTTGTTCTTCTGATTTGTTTTTTTGTTGTAATTTTCTTATTTCTTTCTTGTTTAATAAGCTCTGACAGCTGGAGGAACAGTTGGACATTCCTTTTCATCAAGAGTAGTCATAACAACAGGTCTAAACTTCATTTCAACTTCATCAGTAATATCTTTTTGGAAAGATAAGGAATGCTTCAACCAGTTAACATCATCTCTTGGAACTTGTTCCTTAGTGACTGGGTCAATAATAACATGAGCACCTCTACTTTCCTTTCTGGTTAAAGCAGAGACAGCAGTTTGATTGGCTAAAGTTAACAAGTTTTGTAATTCTAAAGTTTCAACTAAATCAGAGTTCCAAATTAAAGATTCATCTTCAACTTTAACATCCTTGAAAGTCTTGGAGACTTCTTTCATTTGTTCAACACCTTCTTTTAATAATGGTTCAGTTCTGAATACAGAAACATGCTTTTGCATAACATCTTGCATATGTTCTCTAATTTCGGCAGTTCTCTTAGTACCTTTACTAGTTCTCAATTTTTCAAAGTTTAATAATGATTGGAAACCTAAATCAGCAGGAGCTGGTTTGTGAGCAGCACCTGGTTTAAAGTTATCTCTGATATGGTGAGCGACAGCTCTTCCAAAAATAACTAAATCTAGCAAAGAGTTGGCACCCAATCTGTTGGCACCGTGAACGGAGGCACAAGCAGCTTCACCACAAGCATATAAACCTTGAATAAACTTATCTTTACCTTGATCATCAATGGTAACAGCTTGACCGTGGTAGTTTGTTGGAATCAAACCCATGTTGTAATGAACAGTTGGTTGAACTTCGGCTGGCTTTTCAGTAATATCAATACCAGAGAAAATCTTGATAGTTTCAGAAATACCTGGTAATCTTTCAGCTAAAACTTCCTTTGGCAAATGAGACAATTGCAAGTACATGTGATCTTTCTTTGGACCAACACCTCTACCTTCAGCAATTTCTTGAGTGATAGCTCTAGCAACAACATCTCTACAAGCTAAATCCTTAGCAGATGGAGCATATCTTTCCATAAATCTTTCACCTTCAGAGTTGACCAAGTAACCACCTTCACCTCTAGCACCTTCAGTGATCAAACAACCAGAACCATAAATACCGGTTGGATGGAATTGAACGAATTCTAAATCTTGTAATGGGAAACCGGCTCTAGAAACCATGGCACCACCATCACCAGTACATGTATGGGCAGATGTACAAGAAGCATAGACTCTACCATAACCTCCTGTAGCAACGACAGTGTTGTGAGCTCTGAATCTATGAATAGTACCATCTTCTTGGTTATAAGCGATACAACCAACAACTTCACCGTTTAATTTCAATAAATCCAAAACAAAATATTCAATAAAGAAATCAGTATCATGCTTTGTAGCTTGACCATATAAAGTGTGAAGAATGGAGTGGCCTGTTCTATCAGCAACGGCACAAGTTCTGTAAGCTTGACCACCTTTACCATAATCCTTAGTTTGACCACCAAAAGCTCTTTGGTAAATCTTACCGTTAGGGAATCTAGAGAAAGGAACACCGTAATGTTCTAATTCATAAATGGCAGCTGGAGCATTTTTGGTCATGTAATGGATAGCATCTTGATCACCTAACCAATCAGAACCCTTAACAGTATCATACATATGATGTTTCCAGTTATCCTTGTGCGCATTACCTAAAGCAGCATTGATACCACCTTGAGCAGCAACAGTGTGTGATCTGGTAACAAAAACCTTGGAGATACATGCAGTTTTGAAACCAGCTTCAGATAAACCAAAAGCAGCTCTCAAACCTGCACCACCACCACCAATGACAATAGAGTCATATTCATGATCAATGATATTGTATTTCTTACCAATGTCTGCAGCAGTGGTAGATTGTAATCTTTTGCTAACGGTTAAACTAGTGTTACGAGCAGTTCTATTTAAAAATCTTGTCAACATTATTAATTTGTTTTAGATGAATAAAGGAAAGAAAGTAAAATATAAATAAATGAATTAAATTAAAGGTATAACTTTTTTTTTTAAAAAATTAAAAAATAATAAAAATAGGTCAAATGTTTAACTAAATATAATATAAGGTTCTTTTTCCTCAATGGTCTTTGTTTAATATCTTATTTGTTTTTTAATTTTTAAAAAAAAAGTTTTTTTCTTGATTTTCATTAAAGATTTTGATTATAATATAATCTTTTGTCAAAAAAAAAAAAAAAAAATTTCTTTTCATGACTTCTACATTTTTTTTCACGTAAGAGTTTCCTAAGTCTCTCACCCCTTCGTTTAAAAAAAACAGTCAAAGCACATCAGGAGATTGAAAAAAAACTTTTTTTTTTTTTTTGAGCCCGAATAACGGAGAAATTTTCCTTTTTATCGGCAAATTTTTTGGTCTTGTGTTTTTCTTTTTTTTGACAAAACAAAAATATGATCATGTGGTTTGATATGTATAAAATTGTTTTAGGTCATGTGAAATAATCTCAGATATATATTTAATTAAAGAAAATAATATAAAATCATTTTAATTAATACATAGAGTATTGAACAAAATTTCAAAGTTTAAATTTTTTTTTCTTTTTTACAAAATATATATTGGAATTTTGTAGTTATATTTAGTTGGTATAAGTATTACTTCTAGAAGCAGAAGCATTATTATTGATATTATTATTTTGACTGTTATGGCCAACATGTAATGGATTGTCTGCGTTAGCTGTATTATGTGTTGAATCAACAGAGCCAGTAGAATTCATTGACAAAATGTTATTGTTCTCACCAGAAATATTCTTTAAAATTTTTTGTGGACTTATATTCATGTCATTATTGGTATTGTGGATGGGACTACAAATCAAATTATTAAAATTAATGTTAGCATTTGTAGTATTATTTGGAAAATATACTTGTAGAATTCAATAGATTCAGATTTAGATTCCCATAGTTTGCACTTGGTACAAAATATCTTGGATCATTATAGATTAAGTTTGTACTAGGAGTAATAAAAATAGGTTGGGGAAAAGGGTTTGGTAAAGAAGCAGCAAAAATGGGATTCATTAGGTCTAAACCTATAGGTGGAACAACAAAGTTATTAGTATTATGAACATAACTTATATGAATAGATTGGTCATTTGAGTTTTGAAAGTTATTGTTATTATGAACATTGTTTAAGTGAATAGATGGACTGATTAAGTTTCCAAGGTTATTATCATTGCCAACACCACTAGAAACATCATTATTAACAACTAGAGGGTTGTCTCTCTCACTATTTAAATTTGTATTAATATCAGTGGGTTTAGAACGGATATTATGCTGCATATCCCTTGCTAACTTAATTCCAGGACCTTTATTCACAGTATCAAAAAAATCAACATCATCTTCAGTAGTATTCCACATGTTTAAATGTAACCATGGTTCAAACAAATTATTTTCCATATTTATGTTATAACTACCTTTTATAACCCTCAAGAGACTGAGGCTTCTCTCGTTTAAAGTAGTTTAAATTACCAAAGATTGAATAAAGTTTAAAATATATGTCTTGATATCAGGATTTCTCACTTTTATAAATCTTGAGTGAATAATCAAATTTAAAGTGTTTTTTTTTCTTTAATGGTTGGTATATTTTGACTCATACTTTATCTTTCAAATTATCTGTAATATTTACAACATTATCAGAAACCTTTGTTAATTTTTTTAATTCCTTCTTAGCAAAGATTTGGTAACGCTGAATTGACTTAATACATTCTCTTAAAAGCCTCGTCTTCCCATTTCCATACCTTTCTGTATCATTAGTATTAGTGGTTTTTGTTGTTGAAAATGGGGTACAATTTGACTCGTGCTTAATTCTTGTTCCAATAGAGAGACAGTCGGGATCAACTGAAATTGAATTTTGATTATTGAAAGCAGGATTAGTAAAAAAAAGGACCACATTTAATGGCTCCATTGCTTCTTAGCATAGCAGTTTTTAAAGCAAGACTTCCAAACCCGGATAAGAGACTATCTGTATTAAAATCTTTTTTTGTGAAATACCCATCATAGTCAATTTTTAAACTGTCAGTAAACTTATAAGTCATAAATTGGCATAGCAATAGAGCAAGATATTTTATATCAACATCTTTTGATAAAGAATCAACACTCAATAGATCCAATATTTCAGTTAAAACACCAGAAGAAGATTCTGTAACTCTGGCCTTGTTTTTAACATCAATTGTTTTATACTGTTGGGTATCAATTAAACCAAGATTCAAATAAGCCTTGAGCATAGAAGTACCCATGCTATAACCTTTTTCTGAAATCTCTTTATACAAAAATGGAGACAAGTTATCCACAGATCCAATTTTAGTCAAGAAAAATAACTCTTTAGTATGAGTATACAATACCCCCATAATAAGAAGATCTTCATATGAAAGTCAATATTTTGTTGGAATAGCAGCTGTAGGATTACTTTGGTTAAATTGATAAAAGTTTATGGGTCTAAAGGTGTCTGTCAAGTATGGTTCAAGAAACTCTTTTAAGGAATTCAATCTAATAGCATTGTAAATCTGTGGTTCTTTACTGAATCCAAGACTATCAGTTCAACCAAAACCAAAATCACTTGCAATCTTTCTCATAGTTTTAAACATATGTCTACATTTAGTTAAAGTATAGTTTTCTTCTCTTAAAATTTGTATAGCATTACAATAATAATTGGAATTAATTTCATGACCACTTTTATCCCATTCACTTAAAAAAGTGACAAGAGCAATATTTGGTTGTGCTCTAGATAATATATCTCTTTCTGTTAATGTTGAAATGTTGTCATTTTCAATAATATGGTACTCTTTATCAATATCATAATTTTTGTTTTGAAAAATTTGTGAAGAATTGTCACTAGAATCATTATTGTCAATATTAGTATTAGAATTTAAAGAATTAGTATTTAAAATATCATCTTGGGTCTTAAAAAGAGACGGAAAGTCTTCATTTGTATGTTTTCTTTTTATAAAATCATCCACTCTCTTTACAGTATTATAATTCCTTCTTTCATCTAAAGAAATCTTTGCTAAGTGTTCAAACTCTTCTGGTTCCAAATCAAATGTTGATAAAATAGACAGGAATATATCGCCATCATCTACAGAAGAAGTAAAATGTGGTGATTTAGTTACAAGTTCAAAGCTGTCTTTAAAAAATAGTTGGTATAAATCAGTAGAACATCTAATGGAAAAAACTTTTTTATCTTTTTGTAATTTCTCTTTTAGATTAAACATGTTACTAGCACCATTAGTACAAAAAGCAGATATTTGTTCCCAAGATCCAAGTGTATTATCAACAACAGATAAAAAAATTTCTTCTAATACAGCTGGTGAAGTACATAAAACGAGAGATATAGATAAAGGGTGTTCGTAATGATCCGGTTTTGGATCTTTGTTAGTTTCATTTTCAAATTCATAAATTTTAGCAAAATGGGCAATAATTGTTTCTGTTTGAAAAACCATCTTCATATAAAGAAACAAATGTATGTATTTTGGTAATAGCATTTTTAATTAATGGATATAAGTTGGGATTTTCTTCATCAAGAATTAAATTTTTAAAATTAATATCAATACATAATTCTCTTTTTTTAATTCTACTCAAAATATCCAAATCAAGAATAACTGATTTAACTTTGTTTTCTACACATCTATTCTTCTGCAGTCCCAAAGTTTGTATCATTTCTAATATATGTATGTTTCTGTAGTCAAAAGCTAATGCAGCATTATCTCCTAGTACAAATGCACTGGAAAAGTCAAAATCAAAAAGAGTCTTAGAATATCTATCTATTACGCCATGAAATCTTTCACAGTGTTCAACAAACAAACTGTTCTTGACAGACACATATTCTGTTGATAAGTCACCATAACTCAGACACAAAAAATTCCTTAATTTGTCATCACGAATAGATCCTCTTAAAAATAAATTTTTACAAGAAACAATGTCAAAAGGATCTGTATATCTTTTATCAGGTATAAATTTGTAAACAGCTCCACTAGGATGAACTATTGCCAATTTGTTTTGCCCCAAAAATCTGAGTGCTAAAGCCCAAGTTGTTAGTTTTTGACGATCTAATGGTTGCTCAACTGTAGAAGTATAACTATTACCACTACTATTTTCTGTGATTGTAAACCCATTATCTACAAATGTACTAACTCCTAAAGAAAAACAATTATCATTTTGGCAATCTGTTATTAAAATATAATTTTTCAGTAATTTGTAAACTTCATTATTATAAACATTTTCTGGTGAGTTTATATCTCCTCTATTTACAGGTTGTTTTAAAATAAAATAATTATTTAAAGATTCTTGGTCTTAACACCAATAAGAAGAATCAAGTATATCTAGTTTATCTTGATATTCTGTCCATGTTAAATCTACATCAAAATAAATAAAATATAAAAGAATACCATTACTCATAAGTTCTTGAAAAATTGTTTTTTTACCCTGTAAAGAACCATTACGCTCAGTATCTCTTCTTTTTTGCACTCTGCTATTTCTAGTTCTAGTAGTAAGTTCCTGATGATTTTCTTGATACCTTTTTACTGCTTTCATCCCATAAATGGAAGTCAAACCATTTTTCTGGCTTCCATTTGGTTGTAAATAGTTTTGCCGTGAAGAATCTTCAGTATTGGGTATAAAAGTATTCATTATTAATAATACTATTATTTAGTACATATATATATATATTAATTTTTTATGTGTATTTGGTTTTATATTTTGTATTTTTATTTGTATAATTTTTTTTAGTGAAGGTTTACTGAAAATCTTGTTTTTTTTAAAAATTTAAATAATAAAATATATATCTTTTACTTTTTAAAACATTTCAATTAATTTCCTCTAATTTTTTGAGCATGTTAAGAAACAAAAATAATCAACGTCTATTGTTTTTGAAACCTCAGTTTGTATACAACAAGAAAATTGAGAAATTTGTTAAAAATTTTTACTAACAAAAGAAAAATATAGACCCTTATTTTGGTGTTTACGCTACAGTTAACGATAATATTACAAAGAACAAAAAAATCAGATATATTTGAAGTGCACATTTGTCTCGTTAAGTGTAGCAGAATCTCTGTTACAATTTAATACAATACCTAACAAGCCTATTAATTTTTTTTATATCCGACAATTTCAAAACAACACAAAAAAAAACTAAAATAAGCAAATTAGTAGCAATTAAGTTAAGAAATATTTAAAAAAAAAAGTATATATTCAAGAACTAGAAGTAATTAGAATTATTTTGCTACTAAAAAGCTTTAGTTAGAACTTGTATTTACATGTGTTAATTTGATGTCTTAATTTTTATCATAAAATTGTTCTAATTGGAAAATATTTAAAATAAGAATGTCCCAAATGGGTATACAATGTTTTTTTTTTTCAAGCTCAAATATATGAAAAAAACTACCCGACCACATTTTTACAATATTTTACCATGTCCTTATATGTGTGTTTTTTTTTTTTTATTAAAAAAAAAAAAAAAAAAAAAAAATTTTTTTATTAAAAAAAAAAATTTAGGGGGGAAAAAAAAAAAAAAAAAAAGCATTACAAATATTTAAGAATATAATTAATTCACGAAATTAAAGATAACATTATTATTAATTGGCAAATACAATATATTAAAGACAAAACCAAACAGAACAAGAAATATTAAATTTTATTTTCTTTTAACAAAACCAAAAGAGAAAAAGAAAAAAAAATGGGTCCAAGAAATGATTGGGATAAGTATAAAAAACCTATAGAAGATGAATCAAAAACTTTTCCTTCTGATAAACAACAACAACCATTATCAGAAGATGATATTCAAGTTTTAAAAACATATGGAAAGGCTCCATACATGGATTCTTTGAAAGATTTAGAAGATGATATCACAAATATTCAAAAAAATATTATTAAAATATCAGGTGTCAAAGAATCTGACACAGGTTTAGCTCCACAACATTTATGGGATATCATGGGTGATTCTAAAAGATTACAAGAAGAACATCCTTTACAAGTTGCTAGATGTACTAAAATTATTAAAGATAAAAAAAATAAAAATACTGCTGTTGGTGGTTTAGCTGATGCTGTTCAACAAGCAATTGCTGGTGGTTTATTAGCAAATGAAGATAATGAAAATTCAGAATCAAATACTGATAATAATAATGCTGTAGAGGAAGATGGAGTAGAAGGAGGAGATGAAGATGACATTGAATATAAATATATTATTAATATGAAACAGATTGCCAAATATGTTGTAGCCTTAGGTGAAAAACTCTCTCCAACTGATGTGGAAGAAGGTATGAGAGTTGGTGTTGATAGACAAAAATACCATATTGAGCTTCCATTACCTCCAAGAATTGATCCTACTGTTACTATGATGACTGTTGAAGAGAAACCAGATATTACATATAATGATGTTGGTGGTTGTAAGGAACAAATTGAAAAATTGAAAGAAGTTGTAGAATTACCATTACTTCAACCAGAAAGATTTGCTAAATTAGGTATTGATCCACCAAAAGGTATTCTTCTATATGGACCTCCAGGTACAGGTAAGACTCTTTGTGCTAGAGCTGTAGCAAACAGAACAGATGCCACTTTTATCAGAGTTATTGGTTCAGAATTAGTGCAAAAATATGTTGGTGAAGGTGCAAGAATGGTTAGAGAATTGTTTGAAATGGCAAGAACAAAGAAAGCTTGTATTATCTTTTTTGATGAAATTGATGCCATTGGTGGTGCAAGATTTGATGATGGTGAAGGTGGTGATAATGAAGTTCAAAGAACTATGTTAGAATTGATTACACAATTAGATGGTTTTGATCCAAGAGGTAATATTAAAGTAATGTTTGCTACAAATAGACCAAATACACTAGATCCTGCTCTTTTGAGACCAGGTAGAATTGATAGAAAAGTTGAGTTCTCACTACCTGATCTAGAAGGTAGAGCAAATATATTTAAAATTCATGCCAGATCTATGTCTGTTGAAAGAAAAATTAGATGGGAATTGATTTCTAGACTATGTCCAAATACAACAGGTGCTGAATTAAGATCAGTATGTACTGAAGCTGGTATGTTTGCTATCAGAGCAAGAAGAAAAGTTGCAACTGAAAAAGATTTCCTACAGGCAGTAGAAAAAGTCATTAATGGATATAAAAAGTTCAGTAGTACTTCAAGATACATGCAATATAATTAAATATAAAATAGATAAACGAAGATATATATCTATATTATTACTGTTAATTGTTTTTGTTTTTTTTTTATTTATATATTAATTAAAGCTTACTCTTCTTCCCACCAAGCTACAAGACCCATTCCATCTGATTGACAACTTCCTAATATAATATATGGTGCTGGGTCATCTTCATTGCTTGGATTATTAGCTTCCTCTTCTTCTATTGCTTCTTCACCTTTTTCTTCAAGTAATCTTTCTTTCTCTTCCATTTCTTTCACATTTGGTTTTATATCAAAAAATATTTCTTTTTCTATTCTAAATCTTATTTTTTCATTCAAATCAAAAAATACCTTTGTCTCTTCTGTACCATCAATATTCCAAACCCAAACTTTTTCTTCAACAGAGTAATAACATCCTTCAAATAGCATTTCTTTAGGTATATAAATATCTTCAAAAAACTCAATAGCACCTTTATTATTTGTTAAATATTTACTATTACTTGTATTATTTTTACTATTTGCAGGAGGTAAAAGTGTTACTCTAATACCTTGCATATTACTAGATTTTATGAAACCAGTGATAATTTCACCCAACATTGGTTTGAATACAATTAGCTGAAAAGTGACTTGAACATAGGAATTACCATCACCTGGTTTTAATTGCCCATCTTCCATTGTCATTATATCATATAAGGATACACCAAGTCCTAACCTGTTAATCACTTTATTTGCATATTTTTTATTGATTTCATGTTTTATGGCTAGAATTGGATCTTGGTTGAAAGCTTCTGGTGGAATAATTACTAGATCTGAAATCTTTGTTAATATAAACATTTCCAAAAAAAAAAAATGGTGATATTAATGTATATATAAAAGATGTAAAAAGTTTAAAATCAATTAATTGATTATTAGAAATGTCTTTGGATAATTATTAAAAAGTTTTTTTTTTTTAAAAAAAAATGTACACATCATTTCAAAATAAAATAGAAAATAATAATAATAAAAGTTTATGTGTTTTTTTTTAAAGTTTTCAGTTTTTTTTTTCTTTTGCATTTCTTTTTTTTAAAGTTTTTTTAGAAATGTGTTCCCTTTTTGGGAAAATGTTTTTTTTTTTTTATATAGGAAAAAAAAAAACTTAAATATTTATAAATCTCATCTTAACAAAAAAGTTAAAAAGAAAATGCTCTAAATAAGGAAAAAGATAAAAACAAATTAACCAATAACCAAGCATAATATAAATACACCAAGTAAAACTTATATTAAAAATGGGTAGAAAAGATAATTATGGTAAATCAGAACGTTTTGAATTGGTTCCAAGGCCAATGTCAGATCCATTATACTATGATGATACAGCCCCAAAATTCGTTTTGATGCCTATTCCTGTTAAGACAAAGCAAATGAAGAGACAGCAAAACATGGATATGATGATTGGTGATATTATAAGTAAAGAAAAAAATACAAATGGTGATGCTGAAGAAAAAGATGAAGTTCCAGAATTAGTTTCTGCAAATCCATATATTAAAAAAAAAACAAATGCAACAGAAGGAGTCAATGAAGAACCACCTAAAGGTAGTGCTGCTGACTACGGAATTAATTTTGATGAAAAGAATTATAATTATATGCAACATTTGAAACCAATGGGTCAAGATCCAGATGCTATCTTCATGCCTGCTCCAGAGCCAGCGATTTCTAATAAAAAAAGAGAAGAAAACTTGGAATCTTTGTTTGGTAATTTGCTTTTGAAAGAAAATAAAAATGAACAACCAAATTTTCAATTTGGAAGAGCTACAGATCAGTATTTGGAAAAACAAGTTGACATATTAGACTCTATAAAAGGTTTTAAACCTGACATGGATCCTAGACTAAAAGAAGTTTTAACTGCTTTAGATGATGAAGCTTATGTTGTCAATCAAGATATTAACATTGATAAATCAGTAAGAGATAAATTAGAAAAGAATGAGTTAGATTTGGATGTAATTGGAGATGAAGATGAAGATGATTTTTTCAATGAATTGTTGCAAGGTGGTGAAGGAAATGGTGAAGAGGAATTTGGTGGTGAAGCAGATGAAGATAATTGGGATTTAGATGAATTTGATGATCAATACTATGATGATGAAAATTTCAATGAAGAAGATTTCCAAGAAGAAGAAATAATTAAAAAAGAAATTGTCAATAACACTGACCCATTTAACATAGAAAATATTGCAAAATTAAATGAAATATCTTGGGGTCAAGATATGAGAACGATGAAAAAGAATCAAAGAGAATTTGGTGATGAAGAATATGAAGAAGATATAAACTCTATGAACAATTTTGATGAGCTTGAAAAAGAAGATGATGAAGAAGAAAATGATGCTTTCGGAGAACTTCCGACATTTAATAATACAAATAAAACAGGTAATAATTCAAGAAAACAAAGACGTAAGAAAGGTGCTCTATCTGATATTTCCGGATTTTCCATGTCTTCTTCTGCCATACCAAGAACTGAAATAATGACAATTTTGGATGATAAATTTGATAAAGTTATTGGTGGTTATGAAAACTATGAAGAAGAACAGTATGATGATGACTATGAGGAATTTGATATGAGCAATGAAAGAGAAGATCTTGATGATTTATTAGATGACTTTTTAGATAACTATGAACTATCTGAAGGTGGTCGTAAATTAACCAAAAAATCTACCACTGCTGACAGAATTCAATTAGCTGCTGATGTTGCTAGTAAAAACAATAAACATTCTATAAGAAGATTAAAAGAAAAGGGATTGATTGCTGATGATAACCAAAAATCAAAAAAAAAAAGTAATGCCTGGTAAATATATATTATTATTGAAGTTTTAGTAATTTAGATAAAAAAAGAACAAGAAGGTATACTATTGTTATTAATAGTACTGGGTATGGATTGATTTAATTTTTTTTAATATGATAAAGTGAAAAGTAGTTATTTTTAAAAATCACAGTTTTGTCACGTGAATGTATATTTTTTTTCCTAAATAAGTTTTGAAAACAAAAAAAAATATTTTACATTGTCATTTTATTTTTTGTGTGTGTTTATTTTTTAAGGGAAATGAATAATTAGTTAAACAATAGTTAATATATATAATTAGCATAAACCAAAGTATAAAATTTAAAAAAAAACCATTGTTTAATTGCCAAAATATGTCAAGCAAAACTAAACCTTCTTCTGTTTCAACTTTAGAATCTTTACAAACCCAAATTGATCAACTAACTAAATTAGTTGAAAAGCAAAATAAAATTATTCTTTCTACTGGTGAAAAATTAATGCAATTACAATTACAACAACAAAAAGATAAACACAAAGAATTAGAATTTGGGCAAACAAACAAAAGTAGTGATGATAACGAATATGTTACTAATGAAGATATCGTTCAATTGGTTGGTGAATTACAAGGCCAATTATTAACTCTTGATTATAAGTCATTTGCCAGAGTAGCCAACTCAAACAAAGGGTTTAATGAACCTTTAGAAATTGTTCCAAACCATGATGGTGAATATCCATCTGAAAGCATTTATCCATTAAACAAACTTGAATTTAAAAAATTTGATGATTTCAAAGTTTTTATTTTATCAAAATTTTATGAATTGATCCCTCCTGTTGCTGATGAAGAAGTTGATGAAATTTTTATTAAATGTTTTAGTGGGTTAACTGTTGGTTCACCTGAAATTGATGTTTTACAAAAGGATATGGATCTATTACTACCGGAAAAGAAAAACAAAGAAGCTTTGTATAATAAATTAGCCATATACTTAGGTGTTGAAGTTAGAAAAGAATAATAAATTTCAAATAAAATAAAAAATAAATTTTTTTTTACATATTAAAACGCATATACATATATACCAGCACCTTTAAAATTAATATCATTAAATTTTATCTAGATCTTTTATAATTTTCATCATATTTTGGTTGATCATTTTGATATTTTCTTTTTTCTCTTCTTGGTGTAAAACTATTATATGTTGTTCTTGGGCCATTATTATTAGGACCATTATTGTTTCCTGATTTTAATTGACTCTTTTGTTGTATTGGTTTAGAGTCTGGGAAAAGTTCAGCATCTAAATCTTTACATTTTCTCTTCCAATCCATTAATTTTCTCTTATACAATTCCAAGGTCCAGTTTTTCCAAACCATCTTACCGTAATTACTATTTTTAACTTTTTCTTCCTCATTCAATAAAGATTGTGCAATTCTTTCCTTATTAATCATGATTTTAGAGGAGAAAAACCACAATTTATCCATTATATGAGATCCAAATGCATTGCATGCTAGTTCTACAGCATGTTTACTAAAAATATTTAATAATTGTCTTCTCTTAATAATTTCCACTTGCTTAACATCCAATGCATTTTCTATAACAAATGAAAAACAACCATGTAGACACATATCAATTAATTTAATTTCTCCTACAAATAACAAGTTATCAATTAAAATGTTTAAAAATTTAGGATCATATTCGATTAAAGTTTCCATGAATAAAGCTCTTCTTCTCTCTTCAGAAGTTGGCCAATCATCTTTTCTGTTACCCAAAGTACTACCATTTAACTTCAATACATCTTCCATAAAAGAGTCATTATTTTCAGAATCTTTTTTGTAGTCTCCTATTAAAGTCTTCATAATTTTTTCTCTCATATAATTGTCATTCTTTGATGAAAATTCCAAAAGTTTGACAACTAAATCCATTGAAAATTCATTTTCATATATTTGTGGAACTTGAATTAATGGTATTAATATAGTAACAATCTTTCTGGCATCATTCAAATTACAATGTTCAATTAAAGCTTTTAAAATGAAAATACCATTTTGGTGACTTTTTTCAAATATAGCCCTTTTGTATAAATCTTCAATACTGGATTCCAAATACAGTTTGAATAATCTATTTCTATAAACAGGCTTAATGTTAATTAAACAGTTTTCTAAAAAGTGACAACCTACAGAATCATTAATACAATACTTAATGAAGGATGCTTCTTTGGTGTCATTAGAGTCTAGCTCCTTAGAAGGATTGAATATTAGACCATAGAATTTTCTGTCTTTATCGAAAATACCTTCTACTTGAATAATCAATTGTAAAACAGGAGAAGCAATTTTGTTTAAACATAAATCTCTCAATTTCTCAGTAGCTTTAGTGTCTCCATCTTCTAATTGTAAATCGTTATAAAATTTGGACAACAATTTTTTCAATTCTAATTTAAAAGAACCAGGGGTTTGGTAACTTTTATTGAAAGCATCAGTATCTTTTATTTGAATCATTTTTCTTGCAATTTTAGATTTTTTAGATCTTAATTGAGAGTTAACCTCTGCTGTGTTTGGAATAAATTTAGAAGCAAAGATTAATAATAAAACTCTTAAAACATGAGATCCATATTGATGAGTTAATAAGTGTTCTAAATGGTCTTCAAACTCATGAATCATTTCAATCATTAATGATTCCATTGAATCTGGTCCATCATAGTGAGATAATAATTCTTTTTCAACAATTTCTGCAGATTTAATCAATAATGTTTCAACAACATGAGATGAATATTTTTGACAGGATAAGTTGTAGAAAAAGCCTTGTGTGTTTTTAAAGATTTGTTTAGTTAAATTAGTGTCTTCACATTCTAAAACTAATCTTTCCATTAACTTGGAACAAATTTGAGAAGTAGCTAATTTTAATTCTTTCTTATTGGCTTCTTGAATAACATTTTGTATAAAGATTTTTTTATCATCTTCAGTTTCAAAAGTGTTGATTGACAAAGTGGCTTCAGATCTTTTAAAATAGTCTAATTCTTCAGAGTCTAAAACACCAAAAAAAGTGTTTGGATCTTTACCATTAGAAGATGGTTGTTGTGGATCAATATTTTCTGCATCATCATAGTTTTGTTGTTGTAAAACGTTTAAATCAGCTCTTTCAGTAGTATCTTCTTCAGCTTCTTCTTTGTTTTTATGTAACCTTCTTCCTCTTGGTTTAGCCATTGTGATTAGTTGCTAGTTGTAGTTGTATCGTTGGTGTTATTTTTGCTATTTATTCTTTTGTTGAATATTAATTTTTTTTAATTGTTAAAACATAAGATTGTATTTTTTTTTTTTTTTAATTTTAACTTTTATGTTTTATTTTTTATTTTTTGTTTGGCTATTTCTAAATCGGGAAATTGATGCTATGATTTTCTGTTTATTAAAAAAAAAAAAAAAAAAAAAAGAAACAAACGCACATGCATAAAAAATATCAAATTCATCACTTAATAATTATTTTAAATGTGTAACCCTAATATATATACCTGTAACAGTGAAATTATACTATATATCCTGAAACATAACTAACACTTGAATCATCACGACTGGAAACTGTTGAACTTTTGTTATAATCAACAAACTTATATCCAGATGATTCACTTAATCCAAAATCTTTAATCAATTTTGTATTTTCAAGTAAAACAAGTGTAAACACTAAAGGCCATTTACCACATATAGTAGCATCAGTTTCGTCTAAATATTCCATAAACATTTCAAGTCTTGTCTCTGGTATTTTTTTCTTAAACTCTTGTAAACTTGAAGACCAAGTATCAAAGTTGTTTAGTTTCATAGTGTCGTAAAAGCTCTTTTCTAAATGATAATTTGATAAAATTAACATAGCACCTAAATCTAAAAATTTGATACCTGTGTCCAAAGAAACTCTCTTATGAGCCTCTTCAATCTCAATATCAATACAGTTTTCAACTTCAAGAGGTTCTTGATACTTTAAAGTCTTCATCAAATCAACATAATTGGCAAAAGCACTGTGATATTCAAAATGACCACCCCAATGAGTGAAATCACAAGAAACAACCATTGAAGCAGTTTTAGGATCAACAACTTCAAAAATTAACTCAATCAAATCCCTTAAATTGTCTGGATCAAAATGAGAAATTGAGACAGGAATAACTTTAACTTTAATTAAGTTTTTTTGGTCAAGTAAATATTTCAAAACAGGATATTGCATTTCCAAGGAATGTTCTTTTAATTCCATTAATGTATCTGTTTTTTTAAACAAGCTGCTATTTAAATCAATTAATTTTTCAATTGCATCAACATCAACTTGTAAATTTCCTAAAGGTGTTTGCAAATTGTTAAACTGAGATAGTTTAATATGATTTTCAAAATATTGTGTATGACTAGGACCAATGACAATGACTGTCTTTGTAGATTTAGTTAGGCTTAGATGTTTGAAAGAAGACAAAATTTGAGGAAGAGAATAAGAATATCCTGCATGAGGGGAAACAATTATACGCCCTTTCTCAATTTCAAAAGAACCATCAATTAAAATTTTTTCAAATTCATTGATTAAACCTTCTTTAGAGTTTTCATACCAACTTCCTGCGTGTGTTGCTTTTCTTAAATTAGACATTTTTTTATTAAATATAGGTTATTTACGTATCTATATGTTTTTTTTCTTTGGTTTTTTATTATTATTATTATTTTTTAAAAAGTTGGTTAAATAAATATATTGTTTAAAAAAAATATAAGTTTAACATTTTTATTTATATATATTTATAAATGAAGCATTTTTTTTTTTATTAGATAATATTATTCAATTTAAAGGGATAAATGATAAAACCAAAAAAGTCATTAAAAGTTCTTATCGTTTATGCTATTATATCTTTTTTTATGGATTTATGGGGGGGAGAGAAATTATTAAAAATCATTTTTTAACAAGGGGCCATTTGGTAATGTGAGGGGTGAAGCAAAAAATATATCTTTACATTTAATAATATATCACATGATCACTTTTTTTTTAAATTAAAAAATCTTATTTATTTGTTATTTTATTTATATAATTAATTTCTATGAATAACTTAAAATAATAACAAAAGAGAGAGAAAAAAAAAGGGGAGAATAAGCAAAACTATATTTATTCATCGTCACTTTCTTCTTCAGAATCTTCATCAGAAGCCTTTTCATCCATTTCCTTGTTTTCTAGTAACGCTTTTAATTCAGCATCTTCATTAGCAGAAATAGCCTTTGGAGCCATAACAACATTACATACACCATCGTACTTGGTAATATATTGAGTGATTTTGTTTATAGCTTCTTCTAATTTTTGAACACCTAAGTTCTTGTTGTAACATTGTGTAGAGATAACATATAATGGAGCAGCAACCAATTTAATCTTAATAGAAATTGGTTCTTTCTCATCATTATCTTCATTATTTGTGGCTTCAGTGCTTAATTCTTCTTCAACTCTCATTAAAGTTTCTTTAATAGCATCAATACCTTCGTAATTGAAACAAGAAACTTCAATATCGGATCTGAATCTTAAAATAGTTGGGGTCATTCTTCTTTGAACTTGTTTCTTAACATCCTTCAAAATCTCATCAGTGACAATTGGAGAATTTCCAAAAGCTTCTTTAGTGACAATTGTGTCATCGTTAATAGACAATTTGAAAGCATCATAACAGTGACCATATTTTCTAGCTAATGGCCATACAATAGCTTCATATAATTTCAAAATATCTTCATTAAACTTTTCAGCAATTTGTCTTAAAATAACATTGACAGCTTTAGATTTTTGGTATTTAGCTTCGCACTTGATGATATCTTCAGAGGAAACTTTTCTTTTGGATAAATCAATATAACCTTTTTCCTTATCAACTCTCAAAACAACAACGACTTCATTTTTACCAACTCTGATTAATTTTTGAATAGATCTGATTCTTCTTCTAGATAATTCAGATAATAAAATCATACCTTCGATATTATCATATTCCAATAATTTGACGTAAGCACCCATCTCAGCAATTTGTTGGACATTGACCATAACAACATCATCAACTTCTGGGTACTTATTTTCATAAAATCTACAACTGTATTGAGAAGACATATTTCTTTGTTTCTTCTTCTATTTAGAATTAATACTGGTTTTTGTTATACTATTCTTTCATTTAAAGTTAAAATATGTATAAAAAAGGTTTTTATTTAAAAGCTTGTTGATGAAAAAAAAATTTTCCACCATACAAAAAAAAACTAAAAATTGGAAAAAGTCGAAACGAAAAAAAAAAATTTCTTTTTTTTCCTCCGTTCATGAATCAAATTTGTAATTTGGTAGCGATTGCTTTTTTTTGTTTGAAAAAAAAATATATATCAGAAAATATAAACACACAGAAAAAATTATTTAAAAATATTTAAAAAAATAAAAGAGTGTTCTTAAATATTCAATATTTTTAACATAATACTAGTAATATATAGATATATATACTTTAACCAAGAAGGTTCATAATCATAATAAAAACAATTATCTACAATGGCTAAAAAGAAATCAAGCAGAAAACCAGTTAAAAAACTTAAAGTACGTTTGGATACATCATTTGACTGTCCCTTTTGTAACCATAACAGATGTATTGCTGTTTCTTTAGACAAAAGAGTAAATATGATTGGTTCTTTACACTGTAATAAATGTAATGTTAGTTTTGAGTCTAAGGTTAATGTTTTATCTGAACCTGTTGATGTTTTCACAGATTGGATTGATGCTGTTGAGGCTGTCAATGATCCAAAGAATAAAGATGTTGATGGGGATTCAGGAACTAGAAGACAAGTTGGCAGTGATAGTGATAGTGATGATAGTGATTTGTATGATAGTGACTCAGATGAAGAAGAAGTTGGTAAAGGCAGTTCTGGAAGTGCTGTTGTCCATACTACTAATAACAATAAGAGAGTGTTGGAAGATGATGATGATGACGAAGAATATGATGAAGATTTTGTTGTCAATGATGATGATGATGATGATGAAAAAGACAAAAGTGAAAATAATGCAGAAGAAGAACAAGAAGAGGAAAATGAAGATGATAAGCCTGCTGTTAAAAAAAGAAGAATTATTATTGAAGATGATAAGCCTGCTGTTAAAAAAAGAAGAATTATTATTGAAGATGACGAAGAATAAATTAAAATTCATTAATACTATTATAAATAAGTTTTGAAAGAAAGGGAAATAAACGATATATAAAAGAAAATAAACACTAAATAACAAATATATATATTTATGTGAAGAAGTTTATACAACTGTTACGTTTTATTTTTTTGCTTTTTTTTTTTTTCTTAATTGTAAATTGAGCTTTCTTTTTTGACAATATATATACATTTATATATATTTAAAAAAAGAAAAGCTTTTAATTATAAATAAATAAATATATCAATATATTACTTGTGTCCATTTCTATTTTCTTTTTAAAAAAGATAAATAGTTTAGCTAAAAAGATTTCATTTATTTTCAAAAATAGAATATTCTTGTTTCTTTGTTTGTGTTTTTTCTTATTGAATAATTGTTTCACTAAAATGTTGATCTATTTTTTCAATTTGAATAATTAATTTATATTATTTTTATATTTCAAATGATGGGTTTCATTTTATTGATAATGTTATCTTTTTTTAAAAAATATATATTTGTCTTTGTTTTCATTTTTTTTTTCATGTTTTTGGTTTTTTTTTCTCTTCTTTTTTATTACTTAATCATCCTTAGCGAATAGTTCTTCCTTTAATGGAATGCCTAATTCTTTTCTTAGGTCTTCTAATTCAACTAAGTAGGCTTGGTATTGCTCTGGGTTTTCAACCTTGTGCTTTAAAGCTTCAAAGATTCTGATAGCAGTTGGGAAGTCGTTAACTCTTCTGGCAGCTAGCAAAGCCTTTTCTATCACGGCTGGAGCTGGAACTAAATCGTATGAGAAACAATTGTTTAAAACTCTTTGGACTTCAAATACATCGTAAGCATCTTCAAATTCTTTTTCGTATCTAGTAGTGAATTCTTCAAAAGTTTCTTCATCATGACTAGAGTAAGTTCTAATTGGCTTGATGAAAGAAGCTGGGAAGATAACTTTCTTGAAAGTTGGTGTGGCAGCTGGTCTGATGGCTAATCTAGCAGTTGGAATTCTTAAAGCTCTGGAAAACATTTTTGTATTTGCTAAATATGTATGTTGGGTGTTTTATTTAATAGAATATTATTTAAACAGGTTTTACTTATAATGTTTCTTTCTAATGTATTATTTATTAGATTATGTTTTTTAAAAAAACAATTGATTTTGATATAAAAGATTGAAGAGAGAGGAAAAAATGTAAAAAAAAAAAAATTTTTTTCATGCTTCGAAAAAAAACAAAAAAAAGAGAAAGAGAAAGAAAGAAAAAAAAAAGCACCATATAAATTATATCGGATTTACACTGGCCAATGAGATTGATTCAAATATACAGCAAAAAAATATTTAGAAAAGCTCAAAACAATGTGTATCACGTGCCTATCACTGTTTACCAATACTAGTAGATCATTATCATTATATATATATTATCAATTAAACGATATTACAATAATAAAATGCTTAAATTTAAAGCAGAAATAGTTTATAAACCTGAGTTATTTATCAATACTACTGATTTTTTGTAAATAAATAAACTAATAGATAGCTACAAATATATAGGGTTTGCTTGTATACTTCTACCACATATACATATTATCAAGTATTCTATATCTGATCAATCTCATCAAATATAGATTTTGGAGGCATTGTTGCATTTGCTTGTGTTATATTCAGTGTATCATCTTTCAAAACAGCAACTCCTTCTTCTCCTTCTCCATCTTCTTCATTGTTATCACAACAATTAGTCAAAGTTATATTGACACCACTTTTGCTAGTGTTTAGTAGAGCAACAGTATTGTCTCCGATTTTAATGCTATGTTTCAACAATTCATCATTAAATTTGCTTTTTTTTACAGGTGACTCTTCTGCCAATAATGGATTAAAAGCACCATACTTTGGTGTGTGAGGTGGAGATATAAGCAGTTTGGAACTAAAATCTTCTGGTAATTTTAAATAATTATATTCATCTTTACTTTCAATTAAAGTATCTTTTAATGTGTAAGCTACATTGTGTAATTTGTTGTTAATTTTCAGTATATTATATATTCTTTCTGATAACTCTAAATTTTTAGACACAAATAATAGTTTTTTGAAAAAATTAGCTAATTTTACTAAATGTAAGTTTTTATCTATTATAAGTTGTTCTAAGTCATCAATTTCAAATTGAAGTTCCATAAGAACAACTTCGACAAAGCCATCAAAGGATTGAAAGTTATTCTCATTTTCATCTCTTAAAGTTACTACAACAGTGTTTGTTATCATTGTTTATTCTGGTTAGTATTAAAATAATAATAATAATTTGATTCAATTATTTCTTAATTAAATGATCCTCTCGAACAAAAAAAATAAAAGTTTTATATTATTAGCCCTTTTTTTAAAAAAAAAAAAGAAGGAATTTAATTTATATTATTATTTGAGTTAGTTCTCTTTATAAAGCGGTTGTCATCAAATTATATTAATTTTTCAATATATTGAGTAGGTTTGGTAGTTATTTTTTTACTTTTCTTTTTAAAATTAATAAGAAACAAATAAAATAACCCATAAAAATTGTTTCATATTAAATGCAAAATCAAAAAAAAAAAAACTGAAGGAGGAAATAAAATTTCATACTTGGTGGCTGAAATAAGCCATTATTATTTTTACTAAAAATTTCTAAAAAAAAATTAAACGTAGAATAAGTTTTGTGTTTTTTTTAAAAAAAAAAAAGAAACTCTTCTTTATAATTTATAAGCTAGTATCTGAACTAACAGAGAAACTGAACAATAAATAAATGTTTAAAACAGAAACCAAAAGCCATAATATAATAGAAAATGCAGTCATTATCTTTCCGTTAGACATATCAACATATTCATACACATCATCATCTTCTCTGCTATTAACATTTGTAAGAGTTGAATTGGTAATATCGTTTTTATTTATTTTTCTCTTGACACTCATTATCTTCTTATTGCATGTGAAATAAATTAAGGGAAATGTAACAAAAGGTAACAATAATGATAATATAACTTGTGAAGCATTCAAAGCAGCACTCAATCCTTTCTTTCCAGAAACAAAAACTAAAATCAAGCATGGCATTACAGCAACAGCTCTACTTAAAGATCTTCTGATATTCAATGGGAAAGACCAGTCTAAAAATCCATCAGCTATGATTTGTCCTGTCAAAGTTGTTGTAAAACCTCCACAAAGTCCAGAAAATAATAAAGCTAACGCAAACACTGTACCTGCTGTCTTTGATAGATTTTTAGATAGTATATCATAAATCGTGTACAAATCAGCATCGTTCATTACTTTACTTGAATCTGTTTCCGTCATTGAAGCAGCTGCGACAATCTCAATAGCAGAATTGGCGAATAAAGCTACTGTGAATATCGATATTAGAAGTTCCATTACTGTATATTTATAAGCGTGAGAGACAGCTTCATAACTAGGTTCGTAATCTGCAAAATCAATTTCGTTTTCTGTATCTTCAACTTGTTCCTCTGGTTCAACAACATCAACGGGTTGATAATTTTTACCATTACTATTGTTATTATCATTATTTATTTTATTCTTGATAGTGTAATTTCCTAGGTCAATATCATGATTTCTTAATCTTGCATGTACAATATTGGATTGCAGTAAAATAGTTCCTGCCATACAGACAGAACCTAAAATACTTAGAGAGACAAACAATCCTTCATCTTGAACTAAATCCTTAGATGGTAAAAAAAAGCCTTTCCAAACATCATTTTTATTAGGAATCTCCACTTGAAACAATTCAATAACAAAACATGCAACTGTCAGCATAACAAAAATGGCAACAACAAATTCAAAAGTTCTTACAACTCTCATTTCACCATTGGCAGGATTGAAATATTTTAAAATTACTAAAACATCTACTATAGTCAACAAAACACCCACAGGTAATGGAACATTGGCAAGTAATGAAAGACCAATAGCACATCCAACAACTTCAGCCATATCTGTAGCAATGATTACAACTTCAGACACCAAATATAAGAAAACATTAACATTTTTTGAAAAATGTAGTTTACATAAAGTAGGAATATCTTTACCCGTTACAATACCTAATTTTGCAGCTAGAACTTGAAATAATGATGCTGTTATAGTTGAAAGGAATATTACATGTAAAAATTTATATTGGTGTAAAGATGCTGCCGTCACTGCTGTTGAAAAATTCCCTGCATCTAAAAAAGATGTTGAAATTAAAATACCAGGACCTATAAACTTTAAGTATGTTAGAATATGATAAGCTATTTTTGATAGTAAAGATCTCTCTTGATATAATGTTTTAGTTTTGGTTATAATAGGTGTTGTAGGAACTTGGTGTTCATTATGAGTGTTGTTTGAGTCGAAATCCTCTAAAGAAAACAAATCATTTGTATCTAAATCCTGCAGTCTTTCATCCACCATTATTATATCTGTTTTTTTTAATATATATATTTTTTTCTTTTTGGTTTCTTAAACAGAATATCTATAAAATATATTAGTAAAGAAAAAAAACTATATTAAGATTTTTAATGTTTTTTGATCAAGTTTTCTTGTTTTTTTAAAAGAATAAAAATAATGATTTGTTAGAAAACAAAACTAATAATAAACACAAATAAAAACTATAAAAAGAAAAAATCTGGGGGATGAAGTAAAAAAAAAGGTGTACATAGAAAATACTGAAGAAAAAAAAAATTTTTTAAAAAAATTGTATAACAATCACGTGTATATCATATACTTAATAAATAAAAAATAATATTACAATTATCAATTGTTTAAAAACTATTAGTTTAAAAAAGTTAATTATTTAAAAAAAAAGAAAAGGATTAATAAAAAAAATGAGTTAGAGTATATAATATTTAAAAAGAACAATACGTATTTTTTTTTATTTTTTTTTTTATACTTCTTCTCTCTCTAGATTCTCTTTATTCTAAAGATTTCTTAATATCTTCAACCAATGGTCTTAAGAAATCTTTTTTGTTGACTACAACATGACCACCTTCATGAACTGATGACTTGACAGAGTTACTAGTACCTTGCAACAATTCATCCAAGTAAACAGTTCTTTCACCTGGAACAGCATTATCAGAAGAACCATGAATAGATAAAATTTCAGTAGTCATAGTTTCATCATCTTGAGGCTTTTTGTAAGAATCAACATATTTTTCAGTGATAACTAATTCACCAGCATCATTCTTTTCTGTGAAAGAGTATCCAGAGAATAAAATACAAACTTTAAAGAAAGGATGAGATGGAACTAATTCTTTAATCTTGTTAACCAAAATAGCAGCTAAAGCGGCACCTTGAGAGAAACCCATGATACCATCATATGGACCATTTTCTTCAATGTACTTCTTGACTAAGTTTAAAGCAGGTTGAATGTCAATCTTGTGAGATTCATCGAAATGGTAGAACCAAGCTTTGTTAGTTTGTTGTTCTTCAATAGCACCCCATTTTTCATCATCAATTACAAAAGGTAAGTCAACTTTGGTCAAATTGGTTGGACCATCTAAATAGTCTAATTGAATGTTTTCTTTTTTCAATAATTTTCTGATACCAGAAGATTTTTCGGAAAACATCTTACCATTTTGTAAGAAACCATGTAAACATAAAATTTTCTTTGGAGCTGAAGTAGACATAATTTTTTTTTTCTTTCAATAAAATAAAAATAACAATTGGTTTATTTATAATAATTAGTAGTGGTTTAAATTAAATGCTCGTTATAAAGCTTTCCGAATACTACTTAAGGAATATATAAATTGTTTTTCTTGGGGATTTTATAAAAACTGTTAATCTTTTTGTTCAATTAAAAAAAAAATTTAAATAGGAAAAATAGAAAAAAAATTTTATTTCATATTTCAAGAAGGAAAAAAATTGAGGCACAAGAAAAAAAAAAAAAAATTTTTTTAAATACAATAAAAAAAGTTTCACTCATTTTAATAGCCGAACCGATCCAATATGAAATAAAAAAGAAACAATCAATAAAATTGGTGAATCATCTAAATTGAACAAAAAAAATGAATTAATTAATAATAAAAATAGTTTTTTTTTTATATAAATATTTTTTAGTATATATTATACATAGATGTATATATATATATATGTATACTAATTTTTTTTGATTCTTCTTTCAACCTCAGGAAGAATTATCCTCATCTGTCCATGCATATGGAGATCTGGCTCTTAAGGTAGCACCATACTTATTGAATACAAATGGAATTGGTATCATGCAAACACATAGCATTGTTATCAAAAACCCGGCCCAATTGACACCCAATCTCAAAAACATATATCTAGTAAATAAAGGAAAAATACCAGCCATATAAGATCTCATTAATGAATTGGCAGCCATTGCTGATGCTGCATATAATCTGTAAGCATCAATCAGATAAGAAAAGATTGATGTGAAGCTGTAAAAGACACCCATGCCAAAAATTGCACCTCCAACCAAAGATCCAAACCAGTGAATGTTGCTATAAAGAGTCCATGAAAAAATCATTAATCCTATTGGAGTTAAGATCCCACCTACTTTTAGTGGTTCTAATCTTAGTTCGGGATATGAAACTCCATTGTTTTCTTCAACTTTTCTCAAATATCTCTTTTGAATAAGCAAAGAGGAAGGTGCAGCTAGTGCTATTCCCACAGCAATTGATAAATAACATAACCCACATTCAACTTTTGTAAAATTCCACACTTTTTCCATGTATATTATGGGAAAGGCAATAAAAAACATATAAATGATAGCTAAACACAATCCTGTGTAAAAACATAAAGTTAATGCCATTGGATCTTTTACTAAAAGCAAAATAGGTCTTTGGCAATTGGTTATTGTTGCTTTTAAAAAACTTGTATTCTGAGTGTCTATCTCTAATGGAGAATAATACTTATCATCACCAGTCTCTTTTCTTATTCTTTGAGCCTTTCTAGCTGTCAATACAGGTTTATATGTCTCTGGATAAGTGAATAAGATCAATAATAAACTCACAAAAGTGGCAATCAATAAACAGTAAAAACCCCATTTATATTCTTTTCGAAAAGCAGCAGAAATTAATGGTCCTAGAGATGGACCTAAAAATGCAGAGCAACTTATAAAAATGGATGGAATACCAACTTGGCTTTTTGGGAAAATATCACTGATAACAGAATTAGCCACAGATAAAAACGCAGACCCAAATATACCAGAAAAAAATCTTCCAATAAATACACCAGCCAAAGTTGGAGACCAGATAGTAACAATTATAAATACAAAGAGGCCAGAGAGTGAAAACAAAAAAGTTATTTTTCTTCCAGCATATTCTGAAAGGGATGACATGAGGAATGCTTCTCCTAGTCCAAAAATGAAAAGAGTGATACCTAATACATCTACTTCTTCACTGAAATGAAATTTTTTTTGGTAGCTTGCACCTTCAAATGACCAAACAGATGATAAAGCAGTTATTATAAATGCAATAAAAGATACTAATAAAGATATGTACCATTTTCGGAAAAGGGACAGTCTATGTTCCATATTTTCTGGATCATCCACATTCAATGTTACTAAATACTTTTCAATATCTTTCTCAGAATAGGATTTGTTCTTACTTAAAATAGTAGTACATCTAGATATTTGACTTCTTAAATCAGCTTCATCTGGAAACAGAGATATGGCATCATCCTCATGATTATCATCATTTGTGTTGATTATATTATCACTTTCTTTATGGATATTTTGTTCCTGACTACTAGTTGTAGTTGAATTTTGAGAAACCATTTTGATAAACAAGAAATTATAACAGATAAGTTAAAGTTGAATATAAATATATGTAATTATAAGATTCAAAATAAAAGAGATAAATGTTTCATTAATTTCTCTCCCTAATTTGATGTTTTTTTTTCTCTAGCTTATTTTTTTTGGTTTCTTTTTTATTTGTTTTTTTTTTAAAGATATTATATAAACATGAATTGATATCATATATTCATATCACCTATTTATATCGTACTTTAATCAATTCTTTCTTGTGTTTTTATGTCTTTTTTTTGTTGATATTGAGTCATGAAAATATTACATAATAATGAATATACGTTTTATATTTTTTTTTTCGTGAAAATAATATCCATTTTAAGTTAGGGAGATTAATGGAAATAAGTAACTTTTATTTCCTTTAGAAGGGGTTAAGCAAAAATAATATCCATTTTAAACATTTTTATCTAATTTGTAATATTAATTGTTAAGCACTTTTATTTTTATTTTTTAAAAAATAAAATCAGTTATTCGTTTAATGGATTCCATATTTTATTCTTTTAGTAATTGATTTATGTCTAACCCCATATATATTTATTATAATCTTCTGTCACTTCACTATCATTTCCATACTCTTGTTGCCAATTAATAAAACCTTTATACAAAACCATTATATTCACATTACTTCTTTCAATAAATTCTTTATATTTAGGCTCTTGTAATAGTCTACTCACAAGCAATGCTGCTGATGGTCCTCTTTGTTGAGACATAGCACAGTGAAATAAAACATTCACATTTGTTTTATCAATCAGATATTTATTAATAAAATCATCTATATTATCATAATTACTTGTCTCTGTATTCATTTTACGTAAATCCTTATACGGTATATTTATACAACCTTTAATATGGCCACCAATAAAATCACTCCCTCTAACATCAATAATATATATTGGTTCATCTTTTTCAATATCTATTGTAGCTGTTGCATCGTATAAAGAATATGCTTTCAAATTAGAAACAGTTTTATTGCCATTTTTAATACATTTATATAAATCTTCTCCTTTCATATATTTCAAAGAGTTCATATTACTAGGTAACAATGCTTTAGTCATTTTTTTATTATTGTTCAATTGATTTAAAGTATTTTATGGTTTATAATATCAATATTACTTTAATAAAACAAATTACTTGCATGAGCTTTAAACAACTCTTGTAGTTTGATTAAGCATGTTTGAAAATTATCATTGTTTTTTTTTTATTATAAACTCGGATATATTAAAATTTCATATTTAATGGCACGTGATATGTATGTAATTTTTTGATTGTATGTGTGTGTGTTTTTTGTTTTTTTAATTTATTTGTCCTTATACCAACTTGTTATCAATAATATCAATTAATAAAAGTTCTCCAAATGGATTAAAAAAAAAAATTAATTTATAAAATATAAATATTAAAACATTCAATCAAATATTTTTTTTTCTTTTAATTATGCAAACTCTTTAACAAACTCTTCTGGTCCCCCAGTGACAGATTCTTCAGAAGATTCTGTCTTTTTATCTTCTTCATTTCCCTTATCAGCTAATTGCTCTTCTGAACTTTCTCCATTTCCTTCATCTTCTTCTTCCTCTTCCTCTTCCTCTTCTTCTCCCTCCTCTTCATCTTCAAAATCACTTGATAACTCCTCAAACTTGGTTCCTTTCTTTATATTTCTTCTAGCTCTTTTATATTTATTAGCTAACTTTGTTATAAATTGTTTAGCATTCAATTCATTTTGTTTCAACCATGATACATTCAATTCCTGTCTAGTTGCACCTCTGGAGAAATTTCTCATCAAATACTTGTCATAATCTCTTATAATGATAGTAATGATATCACTAGTGGAAATTCCATCTGTTCTTTGTGTTACCAAAAATTTCCCTAATTCTTTAACAGGCTTGTAAACATCATCAACTCCTGCTGATGTATATGGAATATCATCATGGGCTACATAATCAATCTTGTGTTTTTTAAGAAAATCAGCATTCAAGATCCATGGAGCATTTGGCACAACTTCATCAACCCATTTACAATGTCTCAAAGATTCACATCTTTGTTCATCAGTCAAAACAGTTAAACCTTTCAATTTATGAGTCACTTTATCACTTGGTACACCTACAACTAATGTTACATTTTTAAACGCTTTTTTACATTGCTCTAACTGTTTCATATGTCCAACATGGAACAAATCAAATATACCATCAGCATAAACTCTTATTGGCTTCTCGCCATCTTCATTTGGTAAATTAAATCTATAACCATTTGGTCTATACTTTCTATATTTTGCTGGCAACTCCTCATCAAATTTCTTTTCTTGTTCTAAAAATTTTTGTAACTCCAATGCCTTCATTTTCTTTGTCTCCTCATCTTCTTCTTCTGATTCTTCTGATGAACTCGCACTTTCATGGCCACTATAGTCAGTAATGTTTATATCATCTGTATCAACTTCTTCACTTTCTTCATCGTTTATATTTTCACTACCATTGTTATTCAGCTTTCTTTTTTTAGTAGCATGTGAATCATAAATCCCTGCTTTCTTCTTATTATTATTCAAAGCTTTTTGATGTAATGATTCTTTCTTTTTCTTTTTATCTCTATTGTTTTTTTCTTTTTCACTACTATTTGTCATCATTGAATGCAAATCTATCAATGAAGTTAAACCATGAGATGCATTATTGAACATAGAGTTATTATTTGATGGAACTTTTTCTAATTTATTCAATTTGGCCTTGTGTGGGTGATTAACTGGAGAGTTAACATTTGATCCTTCAGCATATTCTACTGAATTTGTTTCACTTTCCCTATCATCTTCGTTTACTTCTTGTATGGTTCTCTTGTTACCTTTTCTACCTTTCAGTTTAAAAAGGTTTGAAAAAGAATTAGATTTGAATTTTGCCATCTTTATTTTATGTATCAATTAAAGAAAAAACAATTTTCTTTATATTTTTCTTGGTTATGTATTTACTATATTATTGAAGTTTGTGTCTTGATTTTTTTAAGAAACTTAATCTCGTTCATTTACTTTCTGAATCAATATTATCATTCCTTTTTTTTGTCTCCTCATTTCTCTTTAACCTCACAACGTTTGTAAAAAAAAATCAATATATATTTTTTTAAGAAAAAAATTTTTGTTCGCACAAAATGGAAAAAAAAAGAAAACATCATCTGTTAAAAAATAATAAAAGTAAACGCTACCCCTAAAAAAATAAAGATAACCGTGTATGTTATCACGTGTATTTTGTGTTAAATTATTTATTAATACAAGACATTGTTAAAATAACAATTATTTATTTATTATATCTATTACTCTTTATCCTTTTTCTTTTAATAATTAAAACTTTTTATTTATTTATATATATATATATATAATTTAAAAAAAAACTATTATCTTCTGCCACCAAATTTACCTTTACTTTTACCTGCTTTTTTGCCTGCTTGTTTTTTAAAGAATTTTTCTTGATCGACTGCTCTATCATTCTTTGTCTTTTTATATGATCTCTTAACACCTTCTTCATGCTCCTCATGTTGTTTTCTCTTTCTAGAATTCATATCCTTCTTAGTATCTTTTAAAGCTTGTAGCATATCATTATTCTTCTTATCTTTTTCAGACTTGAACCAAGTTCTCTTAGGTCTGGATAAAATTTCTTTTTCGTGTTTCAATAAATTCTCACCTTTTCTAATTTCCATTTCTGCTCTCAAAATTTCTTTTTCTTGTTTTTCTTCATCCAAAATTTCCTCTATAGTTAAAGCTTTTTCTTCTAAAATTTTGTTATATTGTTCAACCTCCTCCCAACTAACATTTCTACCTAAAGCTTTACCTCTAGATTTATTGTTACTATTTTTACTAGTTTCATTAATAGATTTAATAGCTTCTTTAACAATACTTCTGTCTTGTGTACTTTCACCAACAAAAGAAATAGATCTACCTTCTCTACCAGCTCTAGCTGTTCTACCAATTCTATGTAAATAAATTTCATAAGATTTAGGCATATCATAATTTATAACAACTTCAATCTTTGGAATATCCAAACCTCTAGAAGCTAAATCAGTACACAAAAGAACAGATTTGTCCAAGTTTTTAAACTGAGTGACAGCTTGTAATCTTTGTTCTTGAGTTAAAGAACCATGTAATTCCGCTACATTCAGACCTAATAAACCCAATATAATTCTTAATTTATGCACTTGTTCCTTTCTTGCAATAAAGACTACTATTCTGAATTGCTGGTTAGCATCTAGTTTAGTCAGCAAATGGTATAATAAAGCTTGTTTTAAGTTGTCTCTGTTTCTGATTCTTACAAACTCTTGAACTAACTTATTAGCAGCTTGCTTTGGAGGATTAATCATAATTTTTACAGGTCTTTTCAATGATAATGTAATCAATTGTTTAATTTTAGAATTCATTGTGGCAGAGAACAGCATGGTTTGTCTTTGTGTTGGTAAAATTTCCAAGATTTCTTTTAGTTCCTCTTGGAAACCATCTTCCAACATTCTATCAGCTTCATCCATGACTAAGATATCTAAAGCATCAACATTGAAATTTACAGAATTTTTTAAATGATCAACTAATCTACCAGGAGTAGCAATAACAATATCAGGCTTCTTTTGCAATTGTAATTCTTGTTGTCTTAAATTCAACCCACCAACTGCTAGACCAAATGTAATTTTAGGTAAAAATTGTGCAATTTTTTTACCAACATCAGAAATTTGGATAGCCAATTCTCTGGTTGGGGTTATAATGATAACTCTAGTGGTTGGAACATTACTTGGTTTATAAATCAATCTTTCTAAAATTGGAATCATAAATGCTGCAGTCTTACCAGAACCAGTGACAGCACCAGCAATTATATCTTTACCTAATAAAGCAATAGGAATGGCAGATGATTGAATTGGAGATGGTTTAGTGTAACCTAAGGAAGCTAAACCTTTTAAGATTGGTCTTGCTAATTCTAAAGAATTGAAAGTTTGATGTTTTTCTTTTTGTAAATCTTCAGTTTCTTCTTTTGGAGCAAAGAAATTGTTAATTGCTTCTTCAGAATCTTCATCAGAGCCATCTGTTTCTTCTTCACCTTGATTGTTATTTTCTTCCTCTTCCTCGTCTTCATTATCTGAACCTTCTTCTTCTTCGCTTGATTCTTCTTTGTTAGAATGAGCTTTGGCACCCATACCAAATCCATCCATAGCTAAATCTTCTTCTTCTTCTTCTTCTTCCTCCTCATCTTTCATTTCCTCTTCTTCTTTTTCTTTTTCAACACCAACTAAACCAACTAAACCACCTTTTCTCTTAATAATTTTATCTAAATCAACATCTTTCTTTTTATCTTCTGATTTTTCTTTACTTTCAAAGTCCCAAGATTGCATCAAATCTTTTTCTTGTAGTTCAAAAGTGTTTTCTAATTGAAAAACAAAATTTTTATTTAATTCAATATCATCTTTTTTATGTTTCAAACCTGTTTCGTCTTTGTTCTTTGAGTTTTTAGTATTTTTTTCCTCAAACTCTCCATCTGATTCAAATTCCAAGTCTTCATTTTCATCTTCACTATTGATGGTAGTTAATTGATCTAAGTCAACTTGTTTTGTCTTAACAGAGTCTTTATTAGCTGAAACTTTTTGTTTAATAGCCTTTTTATTGCTTTTAGATTTTTCTTTAACTGCCATTTTGTTTTGAATTGTTTTAAAATGACTGCAGATTTTATATAAACTATGGTTTTAAATATATTTTTCTTGCTTTTCTGTTATTAATATTTGTTTAATAAAATAATAAAATATACTTTTTGATCATCATAATTTTAATATTTTTAAAAAAAAAAAAATACTGAAAAGAACCTGTATGTCCCAATTGGGGAATCTACTGTTTGAATTTTTTCAATTTTTTTTTTTTTACTGTTTTTATAAAAAATTTTACTGCTTTTTTTCATTTAAAATTAAAAAAGAAACTCAAAACTTATCACATGATTTATTTGCAAAATAAACAAAAAAAAAAATGAATTTACATTTTTCCCTTTTAAAAAAATTATGAAAAAAAATTAAAATTTAAAATATATAAATTATAAAAATACCATTAATTTTTCTTTTTTATTTATATATAGTAGAACCTGAAAATGTCTACAATAAGCTCTAGTACTGAAATTGCATCTACAATGACAGATGCATTAGATGAGAAATTTATTAAATCTCTTCTGGAAGAAAATCCACAATCTATAAAACTTTTCAAAGATTCTTTAAAAGTTTTAGCAAGTCAAAAAGATTTTTTAATGAATAATATAGATATAGGTAAAAACTCTAACAATGTAAACAAATGGTGGGTTTTTCTAGAAGGATTCGTTCTAGGACAAGTAACTGTTTTTTTAGTTTTTATTTTTTTTATTAAATTTTTTATTTTTTCAGATGCCAAAACACCAGATCCAAAATCCCATTCTGACTCTATTTTAACAAAACTTACTAACTCAACATCTATTATAAAACTAGGTGGTAAAGAAAGACTTATCACTGAAACTCCTGACGAAGAAATTGATATGCAAAAACAGTTGTATATGCTTTTAGAAAAAACACATTACAATGTTGATACTCATAAACCAGAATCTCTAGATTGGTTTAATGTCTTGATAGCACAAGCGATTCAGCAATTAAGACTTGAAGCTTTGTTGAAAGATAATATAGTACACTCTTTGAATGATTTTATAGACAGAAAATCTAAGGATGTTCCAGATTTCATTAGATACATAAAAGTAAAAGAATTAGATATAGGTGATAACTTTCCAATTTTTTCTAATTGTAAAATTCAATATTCACCAAACTCTTCAAATAAAAGACTTGAAGCCACTATTGATATTAATTTAAATGACAGACTTGCTTTCGGTGTAGAAACACAATTGGCTTTAAACTTTCCAAAACCATTGAGTGGAAGCCTTCCTATTGAGCTAACAGTCTCCTTGGTTAAATTTAAAGCTTCCCTAACAGTATCTTTAACCACAAGAGAAGAATTTGCTAATTTACATGATGGACTAAATCATTTGAAAGATGATGTTGGTGGTTATTATTTGATGTTTTCTTTCTCTCCTGAATATACTATGGATTTTGAAATTGAATCGCTTATAGGTTCAACAACAAAGTTGGAGAACATTCCAAAGATCTCTGATATTATTCAATATCAAATTAAAAAATGGTTTGTTGAAAGGTGTGTAAATCCAAGATTCCAATTTACTAGACTGCCCAATGTATGGCCAAGAACCAAAAATACTGGTGAAACAAAAAATTCAGAGACTGAGCAAATTTTATTATCCAAAGTAAATTCAGCTCATTAATGATTTAAAAATAAATAAATAAAATGATGCCATATGATCTTTTTTTATGTACATTTTTTTTCCTGTTTTTCTTTTTGTTCTTTTTTTTTTAGTGTATGCATACTGTTCCTGTTGAATCAATCTTTGCATGAGTATTGCTCATATGGCATTTATTACCAAACATTATTTTTAATTTATCAATCTCATTGTTGCTAATATTAAAAACATCATTTGGTATCCAAATCACTGATTGTTGCTGATCTGGATCAGCTACTGGGATTAGTTCCATTGTTTTATTAAAATTATTCCAATCTAAATCACCAGGTATACCCATTAAATGAGATTTTTCTTTTTCATATTCATTTTCCAAATTTATCTCATCATTCTCAGCACCAATAGTTTCATAATCACTTAATGGTAAAAAAGAAATCAAAGCTTTATATCTTTTTGAAATATTACAATGTGCCACTACAGAACTAATTAATATTATAAACATCAATATTGCTAATTTATACCTTTTAGAAAGAATGAAAATTCCTAGCATAAACCCTTCGAGGCAATATAGTCCACTATACAATTGGAATAATGCAATTGGATAAAATTTTCCCATTGTTTCCCATTTGTTATTTGCTCTATTTACTTGATATTTTATAGTGAATTTAAAAGAAACCAAAACTAGTCCAAAAGACAATGTTATTACAGGTAGAATTGCAGGTTGGATAATACCATATATCAAACTTATACTGGCCATTAAAGTGAAAATGGGATATATTGATCCCCATTTATAAATCAAAGATTTATTGCTTAGCTGCTCAAATTTATTTCTTGGAGTGAGTTTCCCACTTGTGAAAAAAAAATTATTATTATAAACCCAAGAAATCAATCTTGGCCATTGCAATAAATTACTCATACTATAAGACAACCCTCTAACGAATATAAAAGAAACAAAAAAATTTGAACATTGTGGAAAATTTGAGGCTAGAATATTTGGTATCTTTGTAGGGTTTGTCACAATTTGTTCCAATATTAGTGATATGCTTGATGAAATAGTGACAACTATAAAAATTTGAACAAAAGAAAACACATAAAACCATTGTTGTAAGTTTAATTCTATTTTATCGTAACTATAATAAAATTTAAATTTTATCAACCATCTAAATATTTCTGGAACTACATCAGTTAGTAACATTAATGTTAAAATTGGGACTAAACTATTTATTAAAGTTATCATTAAATCAGAAAGATTGTAAATACACCTTAAAAAGGGAATCAATTTTGTCAAATAGGGAATTTGAAATACTAAACCTAAAAATGCAACTGGAACAACCCAACCTATAATTATTATTATTTTAATAAAATTTACTAAACAATGAGATATAAAAATCACATAATTATTATGAAGCGTTATATTGGACCATATTATATTGTCAAAGTTTACATTTCTTTCTATTTGTTTAAAACTGTTGGGGGATGATGTTAGTAATAACTGACAAAATATGTCTGCCATATAAATATTGTCAAATTTGAGTACAACATGTTTTAAATTTTTATTATTATTTATATTGTTTAATTGTAGATTTAAATATTTTTCTTGTATTTTTTTTTTACAGTTTTTCCAGTCAACCATATTTTCTAAGTATTTATTTATCCTCCTGTTGATATGTTCATCTTTATGTTTTGCATTATGATAAAAGTCTAATTTCATTTTTAGATAATTAAATTTAAATCTAGAAATATAAAAATGATTTTTTTCAAACATAGGAGAAAGCTGCCATGATTGAAATTTTTGTTTAAATTTGAATAAGTTGCAATTTTTTTTAAACTTTAACCATTTAGCTTTATACTCTAGCATCTTAATAGATTTGTTGTTTTGTTTAGCTAATTTACAGCTTTCTTTAAAATATAAATTAATATCATCTTCATGGTCATTATAAAATTTACATAGAATGTAATTTAACTCCAATTTTTCTATCCTTTCCAATGCATGTTTTTGTTGTTTTTGAAATTTTATTAAAATATCAATTTCTTTTGGAATGTACCAAATCTTAGAAACCATCTTAGGTTCTTTGTTTGGTGAAAGTTTATTAAAGAGCTCAATGATTCTGGAGTAATTCCACTCTGGTAAATCATGAACCAAAATTGCAGATTGAGCTGAATGCATTTGTTTTAAAAAAAAATCATCTTGAGGTTTTTTCATATCTTCAGTAGTGGTTAAATTTAGCTCTGTATTTTCAAATGCAAAAGAGTTTGTAATATTAGCTTTATCATAGTTTGCTTGAATCGATTTAATAAAACTTAATTTTTTAGTTACAAAAAAATCTATTTCATTTATAAGAAACCAGTGGAATAATATAACTATAAAACCAGTTAAACATAAATGAAGAAGTAAAAAATTGGAATCTACTATAGTTACGGTATAAATAGAAATTTTATCAAGTCCCTTAATACTTTTATCAACATTTTTTTTACTAGATTTATAATGGATTAAAGTTAAGCAAGGAGTTACAATGCATGTCAAAATTCCAAAAAAATTTTGTAGTATTGTTAAAAATCTGAGAAAATAAAATGAATCTAAACCCATATTTTCAAATTCTTCTATTTCCTCAATGAATAACAAAAAAATCCATTTAAAACTTAATCCAATATTCCAGAATGTATCCATAAAATTAGTTCTTGTATTAATTAGTGCACTAGTACCTACAAATGTATTTTTATCAAAGGGTACTGTTTTTGTTGTCCGATTATCATTGAATGCAAATATCGTTTTTTTCAAATTTAATAGTAAAAAATTTGGCTGATATACCCAAGGAACTGCAGCTTTTAAAAAATTAAATAAAATTAATTGTAAAAAAAAAACTATTGTTGCAACAGACATACCTTCAAGAAAGACTTTTAATGATTGTCCTTTTAACTTTTGAGCAGAACCATTTCTAGAAGTGTTTAAAAAATTTGTCCACAAAGAATTGTTACTATTAGAGAAAATTGCTAATACAGACTCTTGATCGCTTGTAATCCCAGTATATGAAGCATTTTGTAAAATATTATCTAAAAGAGTATTTAATAAATAGAGTGTCTGGTTATCTGCTTTTTCCATTAACTGAAACTAGAAGTGCAAATAATGTATTTCAATGGTTAATAATGATGTTTAATTCTTTCATACTATATATATTTTAGAATTTTTTTAAACACATGTTATAATAAAGTTTACTTTATTAGGTGCTTCTCCTTATTTTTTTTTTTGGGGAAAGGGTTTTTTGTTTGTAATTTTCTTTTTTTGACCATCAATACTCAATTAGGAAATATAAGCAATAATTACAGGCGGTAAAAAAAAATTAAAAAAATACTAATTACTCTTTTCCTTTATATATATATATTTTTTTTTTTTTTTAATTAGCATTGTTATTTTTTTTTTAATTAAAAGTTTTTAATTTATTTTTTTTAAAAAATTTATATATTATATAAATTTAAATAATTTTTTTTGTTGTTGTTGTTTTTTTTCATTAGGTTTCATAATTCATAAGATTAAAAAAAGTAGACTTTAGATCAGATCAAAAGTATTTTTTTTAGTTCTTGAAAACGTGTTCGACTAAGTCAACAACTCTGGTGGAATAACCGTATTCGTTATCGTACCAAGAAACTAACTTGACGAATTGTGGAGATAATTGGATACCGGCAGCAGCATCGAAGATAGAAGAGTGAGAGTCACCGATGAAGTCAGAGGAGACAACATCATCTTCAGTGTAACCCAAAACACCCTTTAATTTACCGTCAGCGGCAGCCTTAACAACAGCCTTGATTTCATCGTAGGTAGTTGGCTTAGCTAACTTAACAGTTAAATCAACAACGGAAACATCGACAGTTGGGACTCTGAAAGCCATACCGGTCAATTTACCTTGTAATTCTGGTAAGACCTTACCGACAGCCTTGGCGGCACCGGTGGAGGATGGGATGATGTTACCGGAAGCGGTTCTACCACCTCTCCAATCTTTGTGGGATGGACCATCGACAGTCTTTTGGGTGGCGGTCATGGAGTGAACGGTGGTCATTAAACCTTCTTCGATACCGAAAGCATCGTTGATAACCTTGGCTAATGGGGCCAAACAGTTAGTGGTACAAGAAGCGTTGGAAACAATCTTTTCACCAGCGTACTTGTCTTCGTTAACACCAACAACGAACATTGGGGCAGTACCAGATGGGGCAGTGATAACAACCTTCTTGGCACCAGCATCAATGTGCTTTTGGGCGGAGTCTAATTCCTTGAAGATACCAGTAGAGTCGATAGCGATATCGATCTTTTCGGCGGCCCATGGCAAGTTAGCTGGGTCTCTTTCGTTGTAAACCTTGATGGTCTTACCGTTGATGACTAAGGAGTCAGCGGTGTGTTCGACGGAACCGTCAAATTTACCGTGAGTAGAATCGTACTTGAACATGTAAGCGGCGTAGTCAGCAGTGATGAATGGATCATTGACACCGACTAATTCGACATTTGGTCTAGTTAAGGCAATTCTGGCAACAATTCTACCAATTCTACCGAAACCGTTGATGGAAACTCTGATTTTGTCAGCACACATTTTTTTGTAATTTAAAGTTTGTTTGTTTGTTTTTATAACCAATTAAGGATGGTTTTATTATAATTTCATTTACTATAAATAATTATAAAATTATAAAAAAAAAAAGAAGAATAAATAAATTAAAAACTTTTTAAAAAATATTATAGATAACCTCTATTTATATAATTTAAAATTTGTCGACATAGAAGTGTTATACAGCCAAAAAGAAAAAAATTTTCCAGAAATTTAAAAAAAAAAAAGTGTGCAAACACAGAAAGCATTACATACAACTTCGCTCCATTAAAAAAAAAAAAAAGATTTTTTTTCTTTGTTGAAACAGCTGATTCCTAAAAAAAAAAAAAAAAACAGCAGATTCTGTGTGTGTTTTTTTTCCTAGTACTGGAACTTTCTATCGGATTTGTTGATTTTATCAGAAATTAAAAAGTTCCACTAAGGTTCATACCAAAAAAATCTGATCATTATTTTTTGATCATTAGAAAAAAAAAATAATTAATAGCAAGAGATATCATCAGATAATTATGTTTAAACCCGATTTTATGATTGTGTTTTTAAATTTTTTTATTTTATTGGAGTAATTAGAAAAAAAAAACATTTTACAAGAACCTTTTTTTTTTTTTTAATTTTAATTATTCTAAGGGCAAAGTTTAACTTTTACACACACAAAAAAAATACAAGGATTAAAGTTTTCGGTTAAAGAGTAAAAATATCCTATCTTTTTTTTTTTTTTTTATTATTAAGCGTTAGCACACGTGCATACATCAAATGTTTATGTTTAGTCATGTGATGTGATTGTTTTTTTCTTAAATTTATCCTAAGCATATGGCTGAAATATAATAATGTTTTTGTTTACTATTTGCATTTTTAAAGCAAAATAATATAAACAATTAAAAAAACATAGAAATAAGATAAATGATTTAATGTTAGTTTAAAGAAACAAAAACAAAATTGTAGAATAAGATACCAATAATTTAGTTAAATATATTTTTAGCTTTAATTACTTTAAAGTAAGTATATAATTGAAATAAAACATATATTGGTTTATTTTTAAAATTAAAAAAAATATATGTTTACATTTTAATTATAGTTAAAAAAATTTTACTTTTTAAAATAGTAGAAATAAATTTATAGAACCTAAATGTAAACAAATTTGTATATTTTAAAAATTTAATTATTAATATATTTTTACTTAATAAGATAACATGAATAAGTTTCAATTTATGTATTTGTTCTAATTAATAGAATATATATTAAATTAATTTTATTATCTTAATTTCCGATTCCCAAATTATTTTTATTATTAATAACTTTTTTGAATTGGCGCGTTTTTTTTTGATGGAAAAATATAAAAAAAAAAAAAAAAACACACACACATAAATGATGAATTACGCGCAGAATTAAGAAAGAACCAACAAAAGAACCACCAAAATTTAATTTCATTAAATTATATATATACCATTACTTAACTTTTCTTTTACAGTTCAAATTTGTAAAAATGTGTACAAATTTTGACAATATGTCTTTGGGAAATCCTAGATTAGCTAGAAGTACTGTAGATTCTTACAGAAACTTATGTGAAGCATTAGTAGTCGCTATAAGATCTAACATGAGTAATAAAAACAGTAATAGATTCACAGATAATAAATTCAATGATTGGAAAATTCAAATTTTAAAAGATATGAAAAATAACACTTTTCAACCAAATAAACAGACACTAATCAAGGGAATAAACATTTTACTCAGTCAATTGAATTTGACAATGACTTCAGTTAAAACAGGGTTTGTAGTTTTGAGAAATGATGTTGTTGATGGAAGATTGAATGAAGAGACAGCTCAATATATAGTTGAAAAACAAAAAAATGAATTACTCAATAATACTTTCACTTATAATAATGAATTAAGTTTGGCTGATTTTAAAATTGAGAATGAGATTGCAGATGATAGTTTAGAAGAGGATGGATTGATATTTTTAGTTTGCACAATTTTGTTTTTGAATGGTGGGAAAATGAGGCTTACAAATTTGGAGAGTAGCATGGAGCAGTTTATTGATCTGTATAAGACAGAGTGTGGAATGAAGAAAGTTTGTTTTAGTGAATATATTTCAAGTTTGAATACTGGTGGATATGTGAAACTATATGATGGTGACAAAGATTTGCAAGAATTGAAAGAAACTGGAACTCATGTTGTAAGGTGTATAAAAATAGGAACATCTGCTATATTAGAATTTAGTCCCATATCAATTGCTAGATTTATAGCAGAAATCAAAGGAATATCTTTCAACAAGGTTTTAAGAGAGTATAGTGATTTGAATAAATTAATAAAAGAGGATCTTTGGGATGGAACTTTGCTTTCTAGTAATTCAACTCAGCAAATTATTAAGGAATCTCAACAACAGTTAGTTGATCAGACTTTGAATAGCGTTAGTTCACAAGGAACTTTTAAGAGGAGAAGGGACAGAGAAGAAGAAGAAGAAGAATATGGATATTCACAAAGAAGAACAAGATAATATTAATATATATATGTGTATGTTTGTATATTGGTAAATATAGTCAATTTAAATTTTAGACCTCTAGAGAAAAATAAATAAATAATTAATTTAAGATGACATATTCCATAGAACATCCTATTTTACAACCATGCATTGTTAAAAAAAAAAGGAGCTATATTATTATATAAACGAGCCTTCTGTTTTAATGTTTTTTTTTTAGCAAAAAGCCAATCTTTTAACTGAAGAAAAGCTTAACAACCTTTGTTAGAAGGGTTATTGGAATAATAATAATAAAAAAGAGAGTGTTTATTTGTTTAATATCTTAATGATTACAAAAGCTTTACTAGCAAATTGATCAATGGACAGTTTTTAGTGAAAAATAAAATAGCTTAGGTATAATATATTTATATAATATTCTTATTGTAATTTCTCCATATCTCTTCATAACAAAATTAAAAAAAATAAAAAAATAACCGAGAGAAATGATATCGTTTATAAAAGGGGTGTAATACTAAATATATATTTTTCGTTTATAAATTGCAAATCATCCATTTTATTTTTTTTTTTTTACTCCTTTATAAAAGGGTAAATAGTAAATACTCAAAAAAAAAAAATATCAGAAAACCTTATAAAAAATTAATATATTTTGGGTGTATATATAAATTTTTCACCTTTTGTAAAAAAAAAAAAAAAATAAATAAAGAAAAATTTTCTCATATTTTTTTAGAATTTATTAAATATATATTTTTTTTCTTCTTTACAACATTAATATTAACCATATTAACTTTTTTTTAAATAAATAGTTTATTATTATATTACATCTTTCTCTTCTTCTTTAAATAGAAACCAAGGAGACAATAATTTTTGTTTTTTAAAAAAAAAAATACACATAATAGAACAAAGATGGGTTTAGATCCTTTAGATTTAGCTGTTGTATGTTGTTTAATAGCTTCAGTTGTATTATATACCAAAAGAGATAATATATTATCTATATTAAGAGGTTCAGATTCTTTAGATCCAGCTATAGGTATTTCTTCAAATGGTTCCAAGGATTTATTAGAAATCATTGAATCTAACAAAAAAGATTTTTTAATTCTATATGGTTCTCAAACTGGTACTTCTGAAGATTATTGTAAGAAATTTGCCAAGGAATTACACTCCAAATTCAAAGAACTAAACATTCTATGTAGTGATTTTGAAAACTTTGATTTTGATGAACCAAACACTTTAGGTAATTTAGTTGGAAAGATTAAAGGTTTAGTAATTTTCATGTCTACTTACGGTGAAGGTGAACTTCCAGATCCTTGTGTCAATTTTGATAATTATTTGAACAATATTATTGAAAAAGATGAATTAACAGGTTTACCTGTCATGATTTTTGGTTTAGGTAATTCTACTTATGAATTTTTCAATGGGGCTGCTATGACTTTAAAGAAAAAATTGATTATTGAAGGTGGTGCTAAACTATTAGGTGAAATTGGTGCCGGTGATGATTCTATTGGCAGTACTGAAGAAGAATATGTTTCTTGGAAGGAAACTGCTTTTGAAATTATTGAAAAAGAATTTAACTTGACAGGTGGTGAAGATTTACCATTTGAACCAATGTATGAATATGTAAACTATGAAGGTAGTGAAGATAAGGTCTTTAAAGGTGAATTAAATAAAAACTACTTAGCCGCTAGTAACAATAAGCAACATTTAGGTCCATTTGATCAATCATATCCATTTTTAGCCAATGTTTTGGAAAGCAAAGAATTATGTGATCCTGAATCTGGAAGAAATTGTGTTCATATGGAATTTGATATTTCTGGTTCTAATATTAAATATGAAACTGGTGATCATTTAGGTGTCATTCCACAAAATGCTAAAGAACATGTTTCTAAATTTATAACTACTTTAGGCTTAAATGGTGATGAAGTATTTGATCTGAAATTAAAAGATCCAACTTCTACTTTGCCTTTCCCTGTCCCAACCAATATCGAAACTGCTGTTACAAACTATTTGGAAATTACTGGTCCTGTCTCTAGACAAATGATTACTCAATTGATTCAATTTATCCCTGATTCTGAAGAAAAAATTAAACAAAGATTAGTTGAAATTTCCTCTAGTGCTGGTATTTTCCATAAGGAAATTATTGAAGCTAACTTCAATTTCACTGATTGTTTAAACTATGTTTCTTCAACTTTCCAATGGGGTAAATATATTCCATGGACTTTCTTATTAGAAACTATTCCATCTTTAAAACCAAGATTCTATTCCATCTCTTCTTCAAACTTAAAAGATTCTGACAAGATTTCTGTCACTGCAATGGTTGAAATTACTGATACTAAGAAATTAGTATGTGGTGTTACAACAAATTTGTTGAATGAAATTAACAAAGGACCAGAAAATGCTGCATCTTTACCTTTGCATTATAACTTGTCAGGTCCAAGAGGCTCTTATAAATCTGAATCATACAAATTACCTGTTTTTGTTAGAAAATCTACTTTCAGATTACCTAAGAATTTAGATACTCCAGTTATCATGATTGGTCCAGGTACTGGTGTTGCCCCATTCAGAGGTTTCATTAGAGATAGATTGATTTCTAATAAAGAAGCTGATATGATGTTGTTTTATGGTTGTAGAAATGTTCATGACCATTTGTATAAGGAAGAATGTGAAACAGAATATATACCAGAATTACCAAACTTGAAAGTTTTCACAGGTTATTCTAGAGATCCAACCGTTCCAAAGACTTATGTACAAAAACTAATGCTAGATGAAAAAGATTTAATTATGGAAGCTTTGAAAAAAGGTGCTTTTGTTTATGTTTGTGGTGATGCAGGTAGCATGGCTAAGCAAGTTAATGATACTTTAGTTACTATTATTAGTGAAAAGCAAGATATTGAAATTCAAGATGCTCAAGAAATGGTTAAATTGATGAAATTAAATGGCAGATACCATGAAGATGTTTGGTAAATTAGCTTTTTTTGAAAAAAAAAAAAAATAATAAAATACATAATGATAAAGAAGTAACATAAAACAAAAATTTTTAATGTATAAATATTATATATATATGTATATTTGTTTTTTACAAACTATATATTTTTTTATATAACTTTTATAAAACCATTGATAAAACTTTTAAAGATATTTCCGTTTTATTCTTGAGATCATAAAAAACATCAAAGTTATTTACTGATTGAGGAGTTTCTTTTACAACATCGTTCAAAACAGATTCCAAATCTTTCAAATTGTTTGGTGTATCATATTCAATCAAAAGCTTTAAACCAAGAAGATCGTTCACATCATTGTGGATATCCCATTTATAGATTTTGACAAAATCATTATAAAATCCCATTGAATAATTCCTCATTTGGAAAGATTGCCTAAAAGTCCATTCTTTGTTGCTGTTTAAAAGTGATTGAAATTCTTGTTTAACAATGCTAGAATCTAAGTTAGTTTGAAAAGGGGCATTCACCTTCAAATTCTGTCCATCTTGTACTGTAATGTTCATGGTGTTATTATTTTGCTGATAATCAATAGATAAATATTTATTCAAATTTTTGGATTTATAAAGAAGAATTGAATAATCTCCTTTTATATCTTCTTTGTTATTATTTTCTTCAGAAGTACCTGTGCTTAGAGCTATACTGTTGATAAAATCTAATGCAGCCATGATATTTTTACAAGGCTTGATATGTATTATGGATACTGGCATTGCTCAAAAAAAAAAAAAGCAAGCAGAAGAAGTAATATTACTATAAACAGTTATTATTGTGTTTGGATTAATAAGTTTTAATGAGTTTGGTTACAACTTAATATATGTTTATGTTTTTTTCAATTTTTTTTTGTATTTTTAATTTTTATCAAGTTTTTTTCTTTTCCCTAATTCACGTGATATTATTGAAGCAAAATTCCTTAACAGCCAAACAATTTTTTTTACCAATTGAAGGGACAAACAAACTTCTTTTGTTTAAAAAAAAAAATATTATTTGATTGGTTTTGATTTAGAAGATGAGCAAGAAATAGATTAAACAAAACCCAAATTCATGTGTAAGTTAATTATAAAACATATATATATATATATACTGACTTAAAAAAGCCCCTCTCCAATATATACACATCTAAAGCTTTATCTAATGTTAACAGAAAGTGATGTACCTGGCAAAAATGCTGCTTTATTAAAACAAAATTTAATTAGCAAGTTTAAACTGGTAATGACTTTTTATGGATTTATGAAATTTAAACATAAATATTTGAATTCAATAAAATTTTCTGACTTAAGGGTAAATGCCGAAAAATCATTAGCTGCACAAAAAGGAAAAAATCAATCTAATAACAACACTGAACTTACTCAATTAGATATTTCTATGATGTCATACATTTTAAATTTGGAATCTAAAACATCTTCTAAGAAATTCATTGATTTTAAATATATCTCTAAAGAGCAATATGAAATTGAGAATCAATCTGTTTTAACAAAAGGGAAAATAACTAATCAATCCTCCAATGATGATATATTTGAATTAAAATTTATAGATGATGATGAAAATGAAAATCTTTATAATGAATTTTTAGTTGTTAGAATTAATGTTCCAGTAACCAGTTTTAAAACTATACAAACTTTGAAATTACTCATAAACAAAAGTATTGAAACTTTTAAGCAAAAATTGAATAATTTTTTAGAAGATGATAAACAATTTCTATCTGTTCTCACAAATTTATCATTGCCAAAACCTACTATACACGAAGATCCATTAGCTAATATTGTAAACAAAACAAAAAATGGAGTTAAGAGAAAAAATTTGAGTGATGGTAGCTATTATGAAAATATAGATGAAAAGTTTAAAATATCAGATTTTTTGGATAATTATTTGAAACCTGAAATTGATATGACAATACCTGCAAAAGAAGGAAAATTTAAAGATACTTTGAATTTACCTAAATTGCTGAATCAAATGCTTTTTCCAATTGAGAAACTTTATACTCATCAACATGATTCTATAGCTGAATTAATGAACGATAGAAATGTTATCTTAACTACATCTACATCTTCAGGAAAATCTTTAGTTTATCAATTAACAGCTATATGGAAAATATTGGAAGATATTGATTCAACAATTTTATACATTGCTCCAACAAAAGCTTTAGCTCAAGATCAAGTAAGATCAATTAACGAATTTTTAAATAAAATAAGAAATTTATCACAAACTGAATTATATGATTTAATTCCTAAACAAATAAAAGATAAAGAACAAGCCATATACAAACTTAAAAAACTATCAGTTTCAACATATGATGGTGATACGACACAAGAGCAAAGAAAATTAATTTCAAATTGGAGCGAAAATCATATTCAAATAATTTTTACCAATCCTGATATGATTCATACTGCAATGTTACCAAACCATCAGAAATGGGGGTCATTTTTACAAAAATTGAAACTAATTGTTATTGATGAATTACATATTTATAACTCATTATTTGGAACACATGTATCTTTTTTATTTAGAAGATTAAAAAGACTTTTAAATTTTTATAACAGAAACACAGACTCTACTTATAATGACAAAAGAAATACTACTGTATGGTTAGGTTGTTCTGCAACTTTAAAAAATCCAATGGAAGCGTTCCGTCAGTTGACAGGAAATGATATGAGTACCACAACCTTAGTTTGTAATGATGGGTCTCCAAATGGTTTGAAACATGTAATTTTAGAAAATCCTGATTTGGAGAATTTTAACAAAAGAGATATAATAGGAACAACTGCCCGTATCCTTGTAGAGCTGATGAAAAGAGATATAAAAACAATCGCATTTTGTCACGTTAGAAGACTTTGTGAAATTTTAATTAGAGAGGTTAAAAAATTAATTCAACAGGATTCTGATTTTGAGCAATGGGATTATTTGTTAAATGAAGTTGTTTCTTATAGAGGCGGTTATTCTGCTGCAGACAGACGTAAAATTGAGAGGGAATTATTTCATGGTGGAGTCAAGTGCTGTATTTCCACAAATGCATTGGAATTGGGTATTGATATAGGGTCTTTAGATTGTGTTGTTATGTGTGGTTTTCCATTGACACTTGGTAATTTTCAACAACAATCAGGAAGAAGTGGTAGAAATGTTCAAGAATCCATGACTGTTTTAGTTTGTGGGGACTCACCAGTTGATCAATATTATTTTAAAAATAAAGAAGAATTGATTAGTGATGACAGCAATATGTTTCAAGAGTTGGTTGTGGATATGGAAAATATTTTAGTTCTTGGAGATCATTTGCAATGTGCTGCTTTTGAATTGCCTTTAAGTATTGAAAATGATTATATTTATTTTGAAAAAGATATTGATTATTCAATATGGGAAAATACAATAAAAACAAAATTACAATTCAATGGTACAGATCATAAAATTGATTTATTTTTAAACAATACATATACTTGCAGTGAAAAATACTTACCGTGGCCTAGCGGGTATGTTTCATTAAGAGGTGTTCAAGAAGAAATGTTTGCAGTTGTTGATGTAACAAATAATCGAAACATTGTTATTGAAGAGATTGAATCATCAAGAACTTCATTTACACTATATGATGGTGCTATATTTATCCATCAAGGTATATCATTTTTAGTTAAAGAATTTAATAGCAAAGAACATTATGCAAAAGTTATTAGAACAGATGTTGAATACACTACTGCTCAAAGAGATTATACAGACGTTGATCCATTAGAAATAGAAATTGTTAAACCGATAAATAATACTGATTTACCAATTTTTTTTGGGAATTTGGAGACTACGATAAAAGTTTTTGGTTTTTTGAAGATTGACAAATGGGGAAAAGTCATTGATGCTATAGAGACTTACAATCCACCGTTTACTTATAAAAGCAAAGGGTTTTGGATAGATTTGCCTGAAAAATGTTTATCATATTTAGAATCAAGAGATTTGAATAAAGCTGCAAGTATTCATGCTGCACAACATTGCTTGATAAGTTGTCTTCCAAAATATATTATTACTGGTTTCAATGAGATAAAAACTGAATGTAAAGCACCAGAAAAAGAATTTTCAAAAAGAACAACAGAGAGAGTCAGACCAGCAAGAATATTGATATATGATTCAAAGGGTGGTCCAACTGGGTCAGGATTATCTAGTAAAGCATTTGAAAACATTAATGATATTTTAAAAACTTGTTTAAATAAAGTTGAAACTTGTGAATGCGTAAATGGATGTCCATCATGTGGTTTAAGTTTACCAAATTGTTCAGAAATGAATATGGTCTTATCAAAGAATGGATGCAGAATCATTTTGGAAGTTTTATTAGGTGCAAGTGAAGAGAAGATGAAAAAAGTATTGGCCGAAATACCAATGGAATCACCTGAAGAAAATGGATCTCAAATAGAGACTATAAGAGTGATTAATGGAACTGTAAAATACTCACCTAATTTGAGAGTATTAGAAGAATAAATAAATTTAATTATTTTATATAATATATAAAACGAAAAAGCATCAATTGATTAAATGTTTTTTATTTTATAAATGGTCGAACGGCTGAATTTTAAAAGAAAAATTTAAAAATAAAACTAAACATTTAGTTTAACCAATGAAATTGTATTCTATCGGACATAAAAAGGGTTAGAGAGAAAATTTTTTTTTTTTTTTTTTTTTTTTTTTT
>JAJMDL010000015.1:81636-128901 GCA_030573575.1 Hanseniaspora sp. CRUB 1602 | reverse complement strand
ATTTAGAAACCATCAAAGATATTTTATCTAAAGACAATGGTAAGTTGCTTCACTTAATTTCTAACCCAACTTTAAACACTGAAGAAAGAGTCAGCTTCGTTAATATTTTAGATAAATCTGCCACCACTCCAGTTAAGAACTTCTTGAGTATTTTAGCTGAAAACAACAGATTGAGTTTATTACCAACCATTATTGCTGATTTTGAAAAATTGAACTTAGCTCATAACAACATTGTTAACTGTAAAGTTTACTCTGTTGAACCATTACCATCTAAGATTTTAAAAAGAATCGAAAAGGCAATTCAAACATCCAAGAAAGATATCGTCAAGCCAAATGGTAAATTAGTTTTAGAAAATGAAATTAGACCAGAAGTTTTAGGTGGCTTGATTTTAGAAGTTAATGATGGTGAAAAAATTGTTGACTTATCTATTGCCAGCAGAGTTACAAAATTGAACAATGTTTTAAATGAAAGCATTTAATGAAATGATATAATAATAATTTTAATTTTTACATAAAAAAAGAAAAAATAAATAAATAAAGAAGAAAAAAATGAAATAAAAATACACTATTGTTAATGAAAGATGAAATTTTAAATAAAACGAGAAATCAAGTAAAAATATTCTATTTGTTATATATATATATATATATAAATCCACTTTGACCACTATCCATATAATGGTTAAACAATAAACAAAACTACTGATTAAGTCTGATATAACTCTCCTTATTTCAATAATGGAAACATCGACAGTATATTCTTTTTATGAATATATATTTTACAATTTTTTTTTATATTTTGTTAATAAATAGTTTACAATTAGATACTATAGTGTAGTATATCCTTGTGTTTGTTTTGTTTTTAAATTTCATATATGTTTTAGAATGTGCTAATTTTATTTATTTATATAAATGTATTATATTTCATAAGCAACTAAGGTTAAAGTTTTATTTATTCCGATTTGCCAGAATCAGTCTTATCCATTTTCTTAGCTCTTCTTTCAGCTAAAAAGTCTTTGTACTTTTCAATACTTACTTTCATAACACCCTTTCTGTATTCTTCATAACCTGGATATTCAGTTCCACACCAAGTATCCCAAGTAATGAAGAAAGGTTGAGCAAAGTTTGTTTTGATACCCCAATTTTGATGGTGAATATCATGGAAAACAGAGTTGTTTGGAAATATAAGTTGGAATAGATCAAATGGCAAACAGTAACCACAATGGTCATCAACAGTTTTCATTGTAGCAAAAGTATACAAAATGACTTGTTCTTTTGGAGACAATTGAGTAACTAACATAGCAATACCAGTTCCAAGTGTATCCAATAAAAATCCTTCGACTGGTTGATTAAATAGAGCACCATATGCATATGGAATATAAAGAGAATGATGTCTGGAATGGAATAATCTGTAGAGAGTCTTATTTTGATGCATCAATCTATGCAACCAATATTGCCAAGAATCAATGATGACAAAACCTATGAAAATCTTGACAAAGGAAATACCATAACAATACCAAAACAAGTAAACCCAATTTGGTAAAAAGGAATTAACATATTTGTATAATATGGATTCATATTTCAAAGACCAAATTTCAGAATAAATAGTTAAGTATGTTTTTGACGAATAGTCATCATACAAGTAGAAAACATACCCAACAACAGATTGGATAATATGTTGGAAAATAACTTCTACCAAGACTTGAAGTCTAGAAGCTCTGTTTCTTTTAACAACTTCTTCAGAGGGATGAATTCTGTAATATTCGGCTAATTTAAATGTATCAATTATATGAAAAAATAAAGAAAAAGCCCAATAAGCTACAACAGGAGATATTAGTGCTAAAATACCATCTGGTAGATTTGGGTATAATGATCTGTTATCAATCAAGTCCTTACCCAACAGATTGACTTGTGCAGATGGTGGAACATGAGTGGAAAGAACTTCTAAACCTTTAGGATATTGGTTCATAAACCACAATGGAAATTGTGAAGAGATAGTAGAGTTCATTTATAAATTTTAAATATAAAAGTTTTAAATGGAAAACAAGTTTGGTTATTTCTTCTAAACTTTTGTATATTTTTCTTTACACTAAAGTTATAAATATATGTTTTATATATAAAAAAACACAAACAAGAAAAAAGCAACAACAAATTCTCCTTGTTTAAGATCCTCTTGATCTTTCCATTCTTTTAATTTATATAATGGAATTAATAAATAATAAAAAAATTGTCCTTTTTACTTTTTAATAAACGATGATGATTTTTTTGACAATTTCTGAGTTTTCGGGGTGAGTTTTTTTTTAATTTTTTTTTTTAGATAGACAATTTTCTATATATATTTATAATTTTTCGCCTTCTAGAAAAAAAAAAAAAAAATATATTATCTCCGTTAGTAAACAAACATTAGTCATGTGACTTAATTGAATATGAAAGATTCTTTTATCTAATTTTACTAATATATTTAATTAATTAACATTTTATAATTATTTAATTCTTTTTTATAATAAACTATATACAGTCTAAAAAAATACTTTTATTCTATTTGATAAATAATAAGTATAATTATTGCTTGAAAATGAATTCAGGTTCTTTCTCTTGTTCCCAAGTGGCTACTGCATCATCATTAATTTCAGATACAACTACTTCAACTTTTTCATGTGGTTCTTTTAATGAAACATGTTCTATAACACCGTTAGGTATCTTTGGATTCCAAAATTTCTCTAAATCTCCCTTAGCATAAATATTATCCCAGTATATGGTAGTTTGGTTATCTAATTCACCAGAGTTGAAGAATTGTGATTTATGAATAGATTCTATCAAATCAGATACACCTTCTTGTTGGTAAAAAGGATTGAACTCACCATCTTGAAAGATACCTTTTCTTGCATCAGAGTTATTTTTTCTAATTTCATTGTTTTCCTTTTTTAGTAAAATCGATCTAAGTTCTTTCAGTTTCAAAATGTTTTTAAATACTTCTGTAGAAGTGGCATAATTCTTGAATTTAGCAACATAAAATAAATCCCAGTAATCTGGTCTAGAATATATCGGTAGTTCTTGTGTGTGATATAGATCATAGGAGACTTGTCTGATTAATTTAGGTTCTAGTAATGGTATAGTGTTGTATGTTAAAGAACCGTCTCTTTTATTTTTGAAACAATATATCAATGGTCCATATTGATTTTCTATTTGCTCTTTAGGAGTCAATAAGATTGGCTTTTGTTGGTTGACAAATTTGGTTGGGGGAACAAAAAAGTTTTTAAGTTTAAACTCTTTAGTTACAGATCTTAATTTACCTAAACCCATTTTTTTGTATTGTTTATTTAAATTGATAAATGTATTGGTATATTCTGGGTTTTTGTTTTAAATATTTTAAAAAAAAAGATAATAAAAAATTTAATATGTGAGAATTTAAACTTATTTGTGAAAATTTTTTTTTATGAAAAGAAAATTTTTTTCTTTCTTTCTTTTTTTTTTGGCACGTTACTTATATGTGATCACATGATATGTTTTATTTTTTGCCGCAAAAAAAATAATCCGGTCTTTGCCGAAGAAACTATCTTAAAAATTAAAAAAAAAAAAATATGATAAGCAGACCACAAATCATGATAAAATATATTTTAAACATTTATAAATCTTTGAAACTTTTTTTTTCTTTTCAAAAATTTTCTTTTTTTATACTTAAATAGAAAAAATTAAAACCCAAAACTTGTACATAATTTTATAATAATTAAAAAAAAAATTCCACAACAGTTGGTTGGTTTAATTTTTTTTTAATGCCACTACAATTATCACATTCTTGCTTGTTACCATTAGCATCATTAAACAAATATACGACCACACAAATATTTGATAAAAAAAGTAATACATTTCCTAAAGGAAATATTCAAGTAACTCAAGATTTAGATATTGATAATTTTTTAACTACTCCATTATACGATTCTCAGTGTATAAGATTTTGCAATAGTTGTAAAGCTATAAAGGACACACAAATTATAAATAAAAAATGGTATTGCAGTTATTGTAATGATGTCAATTATGATACTAGTAATGAAAACGATAATATCACAAATAATGATTTTTACAGCAATTTAAGTTTTGCTGAAAACACCAGTTATTCTGCTTTAGCATCAATGCACTTATTTATATTAGATTATTGTATAAATGATGAAATTGATTTAAATTTTGTTTACATTTTCAATAAGAACTTACAAGCTGTTTTAAAAGAAGATGATTTAATTAACTTTATATTTATATTTCCAGATGGTAAATTTTATACGATTGATGAAGCTCAAAAAATCATTTCTTTTGATAATAAAAACAATATTAATCTTTTACGTTGTGCTAAATATGTCAAAAATTTTAATTGGTCAATTTTAAAAACAATAGAAAGTAAATGTATATTTAAAAATAGTAATAAAACGAGAGTTAAGAGACAACTTCCATTGGATATTATTTACAATCATGTGTCAAAATTGGATAATTCTTTTATCAAATGTTTATATCATCAATTGGGACCTATCACTTCCAAGAATGGAAAGATTGTAAATAAAGAGAAAAAACATTTATTAAGAAAATTTGATGATAACCAGTTTAATAGAGAATCATATAAGCTATCTAAAACAACATACAAATATTATAAAAAGCAACAATTCAATTGGTCAGAGTTAAATAAAAAGAATTTGTTTATAAATTTTTCTTTATTTGGTTGTTCTTTAGATGATATTGGAGTTATGGAATTATCTCCATTATTTAGAGTATACAATTTTGTAGATAGTTATGATTCCACTATAAATGTTAATAAATTAATATATGCTCTACAAAAATGGCATTACGAGGATGCTTTCAAAATAGTTGAATTTGAATCATTTAGTAGTAGTGAATTATTCAATATCTCTGGTATTTGGGGTGAACCAAAAAATTATCAAAAAATGATAAAAAATCAAAGAAATTATAATAAAAAACCTATTGATGATTTATATGTCAAAAATTTAATCAAAACAGATCATTGCAAAATATTATCAACTAATTCTTTGTTTAACATTATAAATATGTCATATAATCTTAAGTTAGTCAGAGATACAGCTACTTCAGAAGATGGTGTTATAACAGAAGAGATGTTACAACTTAAAAGTGGGATTAAACCAAGAAGATTAGAATTATATCCAGAATCTGTAAGTTTGCAAACAGTTGTAAAATTTATCCACAATGGAATTTTTTACTTGCATAGATCTAATAGAATCCTGCCAGTAACAACAAACTTAGATAACTTGACTATTGATCACAAGATGTTACTATCTGGAATTATAAAGAAATTTATTTTAACAATAACTCCATTAATAATAAACGATATCCACAATATTAGTATTTACCTGGAGCAATATCAAGCTACGCTAACTACTCAGTTAATTAGAGATTATTTAAAAATTGATTTTCTAAGATGCTTGGATACAGACTTGGAAACTTTTCTACACGCTATTTTCAACATGAAATATGTTTTACCAATCACAAATTTAATTCAATTGACTCCTGATGAATTTATCATTAATTGCTTTAAATTATTAGGTTTTTCTGATAACGATATAATGCTGGACATTTTACCAAAAAGGGAAATCTCAGGGTCTAATCAATTAGTTGAACTGTCAGATTGTTTATACTTAATATCTACTACTAATGATAAGAATAATGGGCAAGATGATTTTTCTTTTAATAATATCTTAAACAATAGCAAAAAACCTGTTTTATTAATCGATAATGATAGTGTTAGAAGGTATCTTTCTAACAAATTAAATTTTCAAGTCGTTGATAATGATCATCAATTACTTGTTGATTTAGAAAAGTTTAAAAGTGAAATGATTAACAGATCAAGTTTACAAAATTGATATATAACTTTTATAAATTATTTATTATATATTCTCCGATTTTATTATTATTATTAGAAGGAAGTGGATCAAACAGTAGTTTCCCTAAGAGGAAAGAGAAGAATATAGAACCGAAAACTTTGAAAAAAAAAAAAAAATAATAATTAAAAAAAAAAAACAAAAAAACATATACTAAATAAAAGTTTATGTGTGCCTTGTTAATATATATATATTTCTTATAAAAAATTTTTACACAATATTATAATAAAACCAAAATCTCAATATATATATAAATTTTCCAAAGATGTATGATAATAACAATAATAAAATTGGTAAAAAGACAGTTGTTAGATGCAAATCTTCTTTATATGAGAAAGAACTTCTTAATTTTTTAGCTACTAAACATTCAATCACAAGTTCTAATGAAAAAGAGTTGCAAATTAATTTTGATAATACGCTAACAAAAGAAGAAATATTAAAATTTAATGATGCTGATTTTAAATTGAAAATTTCAAATGAATCACCCATACTTCATAATTTCATCACTACACTGCTTGAAAAGGATAATTCGCATTATATCAACAAATCATTAATCATTTATAACAACGATGCTAACATTCAAGAACCAGAATTTGTGGAAAAACTGATTTTGTCTTCAAATTTTCCAAATACAGAAGTATTTGTAAATAACATAGAAAACAACAATAACCTCTTGTCAAAGGATAAATCAATTGAGTTATTTAAAGATAGATTCAAAATTTATGCAAGAAATAATTCAAATAACGGAGTTGAGGATTACTTATCCCCGATATTTAGTGCTAACACGAATAGCAGCAATCATAATGTTGAAATTTCTTTTCTCAAAATTAACAATTTAAATGTTATCCCTGTTATGCAGTTTCCAAAAATATTTGAGTATATTAAACTTCATGAAAATAGAGAGCTTATTCAGTTTTTATTTAAATATTTGCTGATATATGATAACCTGAAATACAATGAAAATAGCTCATTTTTTATTGATGACCATCATTTTATGACTATTTGCCTGTTGATATATGAAAAAACAAATTCTAATAGAAAGATAGAATACTCATTGTTGCAACAATTTTATGAAATTATTAGTAATCTTGATAATAATATCGAAAATTCAAAATTTATTAGTATCTTTGATCCTGTGAATAAATTTCCACAAATACTAAAACTGAAAGAGTATGAACTAAGCAGATTATTTAGTAAAATGGATTTAGATTTTAACAAAGAATACAACAGTATTGAATTGAGAATAAAGAATATCGAGAATACTGAAGTAAAAACTTTTGTTGATCATTTTATGAAAATATCATTATTGATTAAATTTATTGTATCTCAAATTATAAATGTGACTATCCAATTGGGGTGTAATAACTATACATCTAGTAGCAACAAAGAAGGTATTGAAATTCCATCATTAGATGAATTTGATACTATTAAAATGATTTTAGCCAAGATTTTATGTTTGAAAGATAACTATTCATTTTCAAATGGTAAGGATTTAACTTTTTCATATAATATGAACTCTAGTAAGAAAACAACTTTAAATCAATTAAAAAAATTTAGTGGTCCAAAGAGCATTTCAGATAAAATTGGAAATAATGTTGCGAAAAACGGAAATTTCTCAACAAATAATAAAAAAAATTCAAAACATAATAACATTGAAGAGAGCGGTGAGTATCTTGATTATCCATTCTTGATTAATTGGATCGTTCCTTTGCTCAATAGATTTTTCAGACTTCCAATAACCTTGCCAAAATTCTACACAATAAAGAAGTTATCTTTTAATAATTTTAATGGTATTTTTAAAAATGAGATATATTTTACTTTATTAAGTTTAGCCAATTTTAAGAAATTATCTTCTGAGATACCTGATGTTATGTCTACTTTAAATATAAATGATTGTTATATTATTGGTGATGATATTGAAATAAACACATTGAAAAATGTTAATATAATTTCTTTTGTAGATGAAGAAAAAGAAAAAATTAAAAAATTTTCTATTGAAGATATGAAGAAATGGAAACATTATTTAGTCAATGAATATGAAACAACTAAATTTAAAAATAAATCAATAAGTAAAGAATTAAACGAAAAAATGGACAAACTAGATACTGTTAAATTTAACAAAATTCCTAATTTGATAAATGGTAAATTTGATGAGTTCTTAAATTTGTCCACTGATTTGATTGATACTACAAAGTTTCTAGCCACAGAAGTTACAAGTACAGATAACAAAGAATTAAACACCAAATCTAAATACTACAAATATTTTCAAGATGAAAGTAGTATATCTGATGATTTGAATGTGAACAATTTGAAATTAGTACTACAAAAAGCTAAAGATCAAGTTTCAGCTTTAGAAACAAGATTTAAAGGAATACTTGAAGATAGTGAGAATGAAGTTAAACTTGAAAATGAAAACAAAATAGAAATTCAGGAACTGAATGCAAATAATTCTAAACTTGATGCTCATTTGATTACTTTACAAGAAGAATATAAATCCGCATCAGATCTAGCATTTAATAAAGTGACTCAAACAAATCAATTGAAACAATTACTATTGCATAAAGAAAAGATCATGAAAATTTTAGAATCTGAAACTAAAACCATTGAACAAACTGAAAATTCTAGTTCTTTGAAAAAAGTAAATGTTCAAAATGAAAACTACCAAAGTTTATTGCAAATATTGAAATTCAAACATGAAAAACTATTAAAGCAAGAAAAGTAAATTTTTTATTTATTTATATAGATTATATATTTATGTAAATTAATAATAACAATACAATAAATAAAATAAAAAATTATGATAAATACTTATTATTTATTTAATGATTAAGCCTTTATATTTCAACACCATGTCATGTGACTAAAAGTTAAATTTATATAATAAAAAAAATATATATATTCAAAAAAAAAAAAAGGTAAATAATATCTGTGAAAAAAATAATAAAAACTAAATTAACCAAGCAATCATATTAAACTTTTTACATATATTTTTTAATATTACATTGGTTTAGTCTTGTAAATAAAAACACTGCCATATTAAATATTAAATCTTTAAAAGTGATATCTTTCTATTTTAAGCTAATATTTTGTTGTTGATCTTATTTTAAAAAAAAAAAATAAAAAAAATACAATGATTGGTTTAGGGTTTACAACCTCTAGATTTGGATTGCATAATTTTAAAAACATCATATACTTTAATAAAAAAATATCTGGATTACGACAATATGCAACATTGCCAGAACCATTTGGATATTTTAAAAATATTGAAGAAGTAAATGAGTATATTCAAAAACAACCGGATAATTTAATTAAAACCTTTGATGAGCATGTTAAAGATTATCAATATTTAAACACTACTAAAGATGTACTGCAAAATCACACTGAAATATTAAAAAATGAATACAAAAAGATTTATAATTTAAAAGAAGCACAATTTCTTACTAGAAATAGCAATATAAATAAGCAAAAATCAATAGATCCAAATAATCAAGATTATAAAAAAAGACAATTAATTATAAAAAAGGCACTTTCCACAAGTTATTCTTTATTTTTGAAAAATAATAGACATTTGGAAGGAAGTATTGATAAAAGGTTAATATCAGATAGATATTTTGCATATAATTGTTTAGGGATTGAACAGAGAATGGAACTTGAAGATAAATATTTAGAAACAAGGAATCGATTAATGAAGATTTTTTTAATATCTAGTTTTCCAAATAAAAAAAAATACAAAAGAAGTATTATAAGTACTAAATATGCCAAAAGGGAATATTTTGCTATTAAAAATCTACCGGAAATTTTTATGAAAAATAAAGATCTGTATTACAATATAAAAAGTGAAGAAGATTTGAATTTCTTTGCGAAAAAGATAGAAGCTGATCTTCAAGAAGAGTATGATAAGATAACGTTAACAGAAGCTTTGAGTAATTATAAAGAAGCCTACAAATTATTGTATGGTTATGCAAAAAAAGATAAGTCTCTTTTTTTAGATTCAAGTTATAACAAAATTGTAGAGATATATGAAAATATTGTACCAGAAGTAGAAGAATTGTTTAAGATGTATGCTAAAGCAATACACCGCAATTGGAACAAAATAGATAATAAGAAAAACCAAGGTGAATTATGCCATTCTTTAAAAAGCAGATTAAAATATCCTTTATTTTCAGGTCATAATCTTGCTGAAACCAGTAAAGCACAAAGAACATCCAATTGCTTGATAAAATTTGCAACAAGAAACTTTAATATTAAAAAGTATCATGAGGATCCACAATATTTAAAGAAATTTGAGGCAAGATCAAGTTTGAGTACCAGTTCTTTAAAGAAGATAGACAAAACTAAAAAATATTTATCAAAGAAAGCTGAAAAAGAATTTTTTGATAATTTATTTTAAAATAAATAATACTACGTTTAATATATATATATAAATAAATAATATACTGTAGTCTTATATGAAACACATTCTTTCATATTTATTTTTTTCATTTTGTAATAATAAATTCATAAAAAAAAATATCTGAAATTTAAATTTATGTATAAGTATCTTCCAATCTCATTAATAAATGTTCATATGCAGTGACCTTAGGCTTATAATCTTTATCCTTTGGAATATGCTTACTATTCCAACCTTCTAAAGAAGTATCATCTTCAGGATGAACAAAAAAAACAATCGAATATCTATCTTTCAATCTTGATTCTGGAACCACAACTCTGTGACGAGTGGATTTGATAACACCATTTGTCCAAAACTGAAACAAATCACCAAAATTAACAACCAATGGTGCACCTTCTTTATTAATGTCATCTGAAGGTTGAAATTCAACAGGAGACCAATCATCATCTTGATTCACATTTAATTGCAAGCCTTGCTGACCTTCTTGCTGGAACAGAATAGTTAATAAACCATAGTCGGTATGAGCGCCAGCTCTAATATCATCGTTTTCAGCTTCTTTAGTACTTCTTATTTGTGGATATCTCAAAAATCTTAATATTGTATGTGTATCTCCGTTTAAGCATTCCATTATACTAGGAATATTGATAGAATCAATTTCTAAAGTTTTCAGTAAATGATTGAATAAGATTTTAGCAACTTGGAACAAATAAAGATTCGTCTTTGAAATTATTTCTTCATATTCTTGAAAAATTTCTGGATGATTTTCAATTGGAATTTCTCCAGTTGAAGAATTAACTGGACCAAAATTGTAAGCTTCTTTAAAATCCTTTGTCTTTCTTGGATCCAGTTGTTCTTGTGTTAAAGAAGTGTAACCAACGTTGTTTTTGATAGGATACTTGCTTTTGATTGATTCATCAAGTTTAAAGAATTGTGCTGATAATTTGAATAAATTATCTATATGTGCCTGAGAAACACCATGTCCTTTTACAAAAAGAAATCCCTGTTCTGTAGAAGCTTTAAAAAGTTGACTATGAATTTCTTCAGTAGGTTTGGAAATATCAATAATTTGTAACATAAAAGTTAGTAAAAGAAAAAAAAAAGAATAAATAAATAAAATTAAGTATGGCGTTTAACTTTTATTCTTTTCAAAGTAAAGGGTTAATTGATGTTTTTTTTTAGAAAAAAAACTCCCATTATAACTCTTTCATTTCATCTCGTTTTCTTCTTATTATTTTTTTTATTGACTTTTAATTTTAAAAAAAAAAAAATATTTGATAAGATTAAATATAAATATGATTATTGATTTTTTACTCGCATTAAATTAATCAGCGCTCTCTTGTTTTAAAAAAAAAAAACATAACTACAATTTTTTTTCGCTTAAAAAAAAAAGAAAAAGCATATATGTTTAATTAATTAAGCACATGTCCCAAACAGGAAATTGACTATTTATTAAAACTTTTTTTAACCTTTTTTTTTTTTTTTAAATATATGTTTCTTTTAATCTCATTAATAAATGTTCATTAGCAGTCATATTTTTTTTATTTTCAGAATCTTTTTTGATATATTTACTATTCCAAGCTTCCAAAGAAGTATCAAAAACTGGGTGAACAAAAAATACCATACTGTATCTATCAGCATGTCTTGACTCTGGAACAACTACTCTATGGACAGTAGATCTAATGGTTCCATTTGTCCAAAATTGAAGTAAATCACCAAAATTAATAACTAATGGAGCACCTTCCTTTGTTGGATCATCAGAAGGCAAGTATTTGATACTGAGCCAATCTTTGTCATTTTCCTCATTCAAGTTTAATTGCAAACCTTCTTGACCTTTTTGTTGGAAAAGAATTGCCATCAAACCATAGTCAGTATGAGCACCAGCTCTAATATTATCATTGATATCTTCTTTAACAGCTCTAACTTGAGGGTACTTTAAAAAACGTAAAACTGTGTTAGTATCACCATCAAAACAATTATCCAATTCATTGATTTCAGTTTCTTCAACTTCTAAAGCGGCCAATAAATGTTTAAATAATTTTTGAGCGACTTTATACATTAATTGGTTTGTTTTTTGAACTAATAATTGATTTTTTTGAAAAATTTCAGGATGGTCTTCAATTGGGAAACTTCCACTTTCAAAATCAATTTTACCGAAATTATAAGCTTCCTTATAATCTTTACTTTTTTTCTTGTCTAATTGTTCTTGAGTCAAAGAAGTATAACCAATGTTATTAGTTATAGAGTGTTTATTTTTTAAAGATTCATCCAAGTTGAAAAAATCCTTTGAAAGTTTAAACATTTGATCAATATGTGATTGAGGAATACCGTGCCCTTTAACAAATAAAAAACCTTGTTCGATTGAGGCACTTAATAGCTGATCTTTAATATCTGCTGAATTTTTTGAAATATCTATAATTTGTAACATTATTGTTGTTTTTTTTGTTTGGTTCTATTAAATAATATATTTAATTATTATTATTATTATTTTTTTTACTTTGTGTTTAATGATTAAAAAGAAAATAACAATATAATTTGATATATAAATATATTTTGTTATGAGACCGAGTCATACGTGGAGAAAAAAAAATTTCCATTAAGGGAAGGAGATTTTATGCTTTTTTTTTTTTTAATTTATAAAAAAAAAAAAAATAGTTTATACAAATGTTTTTTCCTTTTTCCTCTTTTTGAATTATTATTTTTAGATATTACATTAATATATATTTACAAATCGGATGTTCAAAATTTTTTAAATTGTTACTGGAACCTTAATATTTTTATATTAATAATTTTAAATATGTTCTTTTTTTAAAAGAAAGAAGTATACAATTATATTTTTTTTATTATGATATATAATTTTTAGAAACAAAATATAGTAAATACAGTTATTATCGGATTTAAAAAATATTTTTGTTTTTATCAATTCAAAATATAGCCAACAAAAAATATTCGAAAATGTTATATTTTAACAATAAAAAATTTTATAATATTAAAAATACATGAAAACTTTTTTTTTTTATATTTTTTATTCTATATGTAAATGATTTATTAAAGAAACATAAATGAAAAAAAAAAACAATAAGAGTAATGTTAGTTTCTTTTGCTTTTTTATTTTAAACAACTTAATTTCTGTGTGTGTTTTTTTTTAAACATTAGTATTTTTTTGTCGAAAAAATCTTTCCAAATTTCCCCAATTTCATCTGACAATTGATAAAACCATTATTTCATATAATTAAGAACTTATGTAAAAAGTATACCTAGTTCCAATTTTTTTTGACATTATACAAGAATTTAATTACTAATATCTATACAACTATTTTTTAAAGAAAAAAAATACGTTAAAAGTAGATGATTCTGTAGTTTATTTAATATATAATTAAAATAATTAAAATAATAATAATAATAAAGGGTATTTAATTGTAACTCATTTTTGAATAATATATATTCATTTGCATTATTTTCTTTAACTGAAGAGAAGCATATATAGCCTTGTATTTGCAGAATAATTCTACCCTTGTTATAAAACAGGAGACTATCAGTTTATTAAATTGTTAATAATATAGTAATTAAAACATTACAATCAAATTATTACATCCAATTTATTATTTTGTTAAATCTTTAATTATGTTTCCTCTCAAAAATAAGTTACAATGAGTTGATTAAAATAGTTTGAGACTGTCAATAATAATATATAAATATTATTAAACAATATTCTTAGAAGAGAATATAATAACTTTTAATAATTGTATTTTAAAAAAGAAAACTTTTTTAAATATATATTTTTAGTTTAAAAAATATATATTTAAAAAAAAATAAAAATAACTAATTAAAATAATATATTTAATGAATAACATAAATAAATTATAAAAGAAGAACTCTTTCCTTAAAATAACATCATTTGAAATTATTAAAATGGAAAAGAAACTTAAAAAAAAGAAAAAAATGAATGACTTTTTATAACTTGTGTTGATTAAATTAAATTGATAAAATATTTAAAAAAGAAAATTTTTTTTTTTTTTTTTGAAAAGTATTTAAAGAGAAGTTTGAAACCTTTCCGGTTTTTTTTTCTCCTGATATTTTTATAATTGTCAATGAAAAAAATATATATATATAACTTTGTTAGTAATTTTTCTCTCTCTTATAATTTACGTTTATCATCATGTTTATACACCTTTTTTTTTAAAAGATTCTGTACCCGGACATAAAAAATAAAAAAAGGTTCTCTTAAAAAAAACCAATTTAAAAAAAAAAAAAATAAATAGTCAATAATCCAAAGAAAAAAAAGAATATTTTTAATTTTATCAAAAGGTTTCTTTTTTTTATATATATTTTAAGTTTTATCCGATTAGAAATATTATAATTATTTTTCACCCACTGTTTATTTAATAAAAAAGATTTTTCTTCTTATTATTATTTTTTTAATTAAATATTAACCAAAACAATAATATATTTTCACTACTCACATTTAATTAAAAATGACAAATAATATTAGTAATACTGTTGCTGAATATCCTTATGTTGACAAGAATGATGTGGATAAGTTTTCTGATAATGAAATAGATGAGAAATTTGATTCTTCTTCTTTCACCTCTTCAAATCTAACTTCTAAAAACTTAATTGATAATCATGGTATTACTCCTATCACTCAAGCTTCTTCCATTCAGAAAAACAATTATCCATTTTTTACCTCTTTTATATTATGGTTTTCCTCAAACTCATCTGTTCCTATTTTATCAATGGGTACATTAGGTCCAATTTTATTTGGTTTAAATTTTAAAGTTTGTTGTATATTAATTATTTTGACAAATTTTTTTTGTGCTATTCCAGTTGCTTATTTTGCTACTTTTGGTAAACAATTTGGGTTAAGACAATTGATTCTTTCTAGATTTATTAATGGTTATTATTGTGCTAGAATGTTTTTAGTTTTTCAACTTATTGCATGTATTGGTTGGGTTGCTGGTGTAAATGTTCCTGCTGCTGCTCATTGTTTAGCAATGGTTAATGTTGGTGATCACTCTATTCCAAAATGGGCTTCTTGTATTATCATTTTAGCTGTCTCATTTGTTGTAAGTTTTTTGGGTGTTAATATTCTACAAAGATTTGAGTTAATCAGTAGTGTTTTAAATTATGTATGTGTTTTTGCATTGATTGCAAGAATTAAATTGAGTGGAGAGTTTAGTGTTGGAGAAAATGTTGGGGATAGCAAAACCATTGCTGGTAATTGTCTAAGTTATCTTTCTATTCTAATATCTTTCAACATTGCCTGGGCTTCATATGGAAGTGATTACACAATTTACATGAATAAAAAGACTAATAGCTGGAGAATTGGTTTAGGTGTATTCCTTGGTTTGTTTGTAAGTTTGTCATTTGTCACTATTGTTGGTGCTGCATGTGCTTCTTGTATACATGGAAAGATTGCTGATGTTTATGGTGTTTATGGTTTTGGTGGATTACTATATGCTATTTTAATTCCTTCTGCTACCCAAACTCATTTTAATAATCATCTAAACATTTTTATGAACATATTACTAACTTGGTTGTCTTTATCTGTTATTTCAATCAATATTCCAAATTTCTATTCATTCTCTATTTGTTGTCAAGCAATTCACAAATTTTTTGAAAAATTTGAAAGACAATGGTACACTTTAATAGCTTTTGCAATTTCTGTTGGTATTTCTATCGCTGCTGTTGAAACATCATTTAAAACTTTTATGTCAGATATGATGGATGGTATTGGTTATTTTGCTGTGTTGTTTACATTTATCACTCTTTCTGAAATTATTGTTTTCAGAAGATTTGATTTAAGCTTTATTAAACCGGAACATTATGATACTAAAAGTAAATTACCAGTTGGTCTTGCTGGTATTGCTGCTTTTATTATTAACATTCCATTAGTTGCAATGGGTATGAATCAATCTTATTGGGTTGGTTATATTGCCAGAAAATGTGGTGGTGCAGACGGTGGTGATGTAGCAATGGAAATCACTGGTGCTTTCTCTTTTTTGATTTATATTCCGTTTAGATATTTTGAAAACAGATGGAGACCATATCCTGTAAAAATGGATGATTAATTTAAATAATAATAATAAAAAAACCAGAAACGAACTTTCATATATATTGAAAAATAAAATAAGTAAAACATAATGTAAAAAATACATACTAATAATAATAAAAAAAAATAAAAAATAAATTGTAATATTTAAATTATATAAATTTTGAAAATGTGATTAATTTTTTTTTTAAACAAAAGTTGTTACTATTTTTGTCAACAAAAAAAAAATCATAACAGTATGATGACTCTTTAGTCATCAGCGATATTGCTAGTTTTTAAGTTTTTTTTTTTTTCAGCTCCATGCAATTCCAATATCCGATTCGCTTAAGTTAATATTTTTGAGTGAATGTTTATAATATATGTATATATATATTATATGTACATTTTTCTTTGAAAAAAAAAAAAACAAAAAAAAAAAAATGATGAGATTTTGAAAGACAAAATTTTTTATTTTTTATTTATTCAACTACTATATCTAACCCAACTCTCAATACTAACCATACACATTAAGATAAACAAAGAAATATATATACAAATGGTGGCGATGGAAGTTCATACTATTTGTGATGATGTTGAAAATTGTCAATTTATTGTCAAACCTGAAGATGTTCATTTATCAAGCACCTTACCTAAAATAAAAGTTATTGGATGTGGTGGTACTATTGCTTCATTAGGTGCCAATTCTTCATCAACTGCTGGCTATAAAATTGGATTAACTATTCAAGAATTGTTAGCACAATTACCTGACTTATCTGAAGTTTGCCAAATTGATTATGAACAAGTTTGTAACTTAGACTCTAAAGAAATGAATGAAGAATATTTGATGAAAGTTTATGCTTGCATATCTAAAAATTTACAAAAATATGATGGATTTGTTATAACACATGGTACTGATACCATTACTGAATCATCTTTTTTTCTAGAATTAACCCTAGATTTTTCTTGTCCAATTGTTTTAACAGGTTCTATGAAACCTGCATCTGCATTATCTTCAGACTCAATGATGAACTTATACTCCTCTTTTATAGTTGCTTCCAGTGCAGCATCAAAAAATAGAGGTACTTTAATAGTAATGAATGATCAAATCACTTCAGGATTTTATGCTAACAAAACTAATGCCAATAGCATAGATTCTTTTAATGTAAGACAAGGCTATTTAGGAAATTTTGTAAATAATGAATTGCATTACTATTATCCAAATAGCAAACCAATAGGTATTCCAAATTTTAAACTTAATGTTGATATCACTCCTCTTGATAATAAAGACAATGTTTATGAAAATATTTTACCAAATGTTGTAATATTATATGCCCATCAAGGTTTCAATTGTGATTTGATTAAACTTGTAGAGCCATATTATAGTGGTATCGTTATTGCTACTATGGGTGCAGGATCTTTACCAGATTTAGTAAATGATTATTTAAAAACTTTAAATAAACCGATTGTCTATTCAAAACATATGGATGGTATGGTTCCAAAAGTCAATATACCTGTTTCTGATAACTGTATTTCAGCTGGTTATTTAACTCCAGAAAAGGCTAGAATATTGTTACAGTTAGGTATTTATAGTAAAAAAAGTAATTCCGAAATAAGAAAAACCTTTCACGGTGTTTATGGAGGTTAAAAATTATAAATATATTAAGCGGATTTAAAATAAAGGAAATATTCTTTGTTGAGTGGCTTAAAATTATTACTAGAGTTTTATTATATAAACAAACAAACGAAAAAAAAGAAAAACATACACGTAAAGCTTTTGACACGTGGATCTGTTATTTTTTCAAATTTTTTTTTTTAATTCCTTGTTCACAAAAAAAAAAAAAGATTAAAAAAAGTTAGGAGAAGTTAATAGCTACGTTAAATAAGAATAAAAAAAAATAGTTTATAAATAGTAATGACTTTTATAAAAAACCAATAATAGCTAAATTATATTATTCATTAATTTATATAGTTAGTAAATATAAATATACATATAAAATGTCAATGAATAAATACATAAGGTGGAAACTTCCAGACTTTATATTGATCGTAGTATTATTTATTTTAAATTTCATAGTTTACCAATTTAAACCATTTGAAAGACAATTTTATATTGATGATTTATCTATCTCTCATCCATACGCTAAAAGACAAAGAGTGAATGATACTCAATTGTTAGTATATGCAGCATTAATTCCATTTGTTACCATTATACTTTATTGCGTGGTTTTCAGATTTAAAAGAAACTTAAATAAATATTATTTATTATGGGTTTCTTTGGTGGGATTAATTTTAACTTTAAGTATAACAGCACTAATTACAAATTATTTAAAAAATTGGTTTGGTAGACCTAGACCTGATTTTTTAAGTAGATGTATACCTAAAAAAGACGCACCTACACATGAATTACTGTATGCCAAAGATGTTTGTACAACTAATAATTTGGATAGACTATTTGAAGGATTCAGATCTTGTCCATCTGGCCACTCTTCAGAATCATTTTCCGGACTTGGATTTTTGTATTATTTCTTAGCTGGCCAGTTAAGAATTGATTTACCAAATAATGGTGTTTACAGAAAGTTGATTTGCTTTATTCCTTTACTTGGTGCTGCACTTATTGCATTATCAAGAACACAAGATTACAGACATCACTTTACAGATGTGTTTTTGGGTTCTTTTATTGGTTTTATTATCAGCAGAGAAATATACAAACATTATTTCAGTTTAAACAATGAATCTATTTATAGTTCAATTCCATATGGATCAGATTCACAAGATGATTTAAATAATACAGATCAAACTTTTGAAAGTTATAAACTGCTGGATATTAACAATAAAAATAGTAGTAATGATAATAGTTCTAATGTCAATACAAATAACAACAATGACAATCAAAATAACGGTATATTAGGTAGTAGAATTGTTTAAACAATAATTAATACTTAATGGTAAAAAAAAAAAAATTATTATCATGAGTAATTTATAAACTACAATTTGCTATTGCGTTCAATAAAACTTTGAAATTATTTATTACATTATTTTATTACTCTTTTTTTTTAATAATCAAGAAAAAAAAAGATTTTTATAACATAAAACATTTCATGAATTGAAAAAAAATAGAAAACAATAAATGTAAGTATTTATATATTGTAATAAGACATTATTTTTTTAAATTATATTTTCATGACTCACTTTGATTAAACCATATATTTTTTAAATTTTTTTTTTTTTGAACAAAGTCGGATTTAGCTTAATGTTTTTTTTTTCTCTCTCTCTTTTTTATACTCTCCCTATTTTCATCCTTCTAGGTAAAACATGATGCATCTTTTCACAGTTTAAATGTACTATGGAGAAATAATATACACACTATATACCAACTATAACTCAAATTATATATATATATAGACATATACAAACAACTGGTCTTGATTAAACTAAAAAAAAAAAATTGTATTCCTATCAGTACTGTATTAATTTAGTTATTCAAGCTTTTAAACAACTTCGATTTATCAAAAAAAATAAACAAACAAAATATAATAGTATTATCATATTCATCTAGAATATTTCAATTGTTGAAGCATCATATTACTTTATAATAATGAATTTAAATAATGATGCAAAGCCTGATAGTGAGCAATTAACTCTTGATGAATGTTTAGAGATACAAGAGACAGAGATGGAAGTGATGAAAACTATTTACATGGATGATTTTAAAGATATAACACTTGAAGAGAAATCACCATGGGATGTTAAACCCTTGTATCAATTTTTGATTACATTAAGATCTGTTGAAAAAGATCCTATGGAATGCCAATTAACAATCAAATTTAAAATTCCAGCAGCATATCCTAAAATGAAACCACATGTTAATCTTATAAACCTTCAAAATATAACAGAGACTCAAAAAGAAAATATGATACAATGCCTTAATGATATTATGAATAATGCTGTTAAAAAAAATGAACAAATATTATTTGAGCTAACTTCTGAAATACAAGAGAGGATAGATCATTTACAAACATTAACACATAACAAATCCTTAGAAGATCAAAGACTTGAAAGATTAGCTTTGGAAAAACAACAATTTGAAGAAGAAGAACAGATAAGACAGAAGGAAGAGGAGAAACAAGAAAGATTAAAAAATGATAGGTTAAATAAGCTTTTGGAAGAAAAAAGAGAACAATATAATGAAAATTTCTTAAATGATAATATATTTATGAATGATAAAACAAACACTGACAACAGTAATAACGATTCTATATCTTATATTGCACCTGATGATCTTGTGAGAGCAGGAAAAGCTTTTGTCTTTAATAAGCTTATTAAAACAGAACTTCCTGGTAGTAAATTATTTTACAATTTTCAATCTGTTGTAAATGCTATTAAATTAACTGATAATAACGATATTTTGTCATTTGGTCAACAGTATTTGGTTAAACCTTATATTCCTATAGACTCTCCATTGGCTATAACTGCAGTATCAATGATGGATGATTTCAATTATCTTTTGACAGAGATTATCTTTGATAATACATATTTTAACACTGCAAATGGTAAAAAAGAAATTTCAAATTTGGAAAAAGAATTGGAAGAAATGTTAAAGATAAACAATAATGATTTTATAAATAAACTTTTTGCATATACAATGGAAAGAGTTGTTGTTGGAAAAAATGATGAATTTTGGAGATTAAGAATATTAACTGAACATAATCTAAATGGAAATTATTTGAATGAACTTCTTTCTCTGGTTCAATTTGTTAACATATCTGTGGCTAGAAATTGGCTTATAAGACTACTTGAAGGTTTGAATTGTTTGCATAAAAACGGTTTGCAACATAAATTGATTAATGCTAAAACTGTTTACATGATGAAAGATAAAGTTTATGGTATAACACAACCTAAATTAGATTTTAGTTCATTTGGATATACTATAATAAATATGCTTCAAAGATATCCAAATTTGAAAAATAAATATAACATTATTGAATTTGAAAGTGATAATATATGGGAACTATTGTCAAAATCTGATATCGTTAAGCCTAATAGAAAATCTGATATTTGGAGTTTAGGTGTCTTATTCATAGAAATGATTATAGGAAAGGACACTTTACTAAATTATTCTTCTCCTATAGAACTTTTGAATAGTAGTTATGATGAAGATGATCCAATAAGAGAATTTTTGATGAAAATGGTTTCAGAAAATCCAAAAAAGAGATACAGTGTTATGGAATTGTTACCAATGAAATTTTTGAGAACAAATATTGAGAATATTACAAACAATAACAATTTAATGAAAAATTCTTTGGGAAGTACTAGTACTTTCATTCAACAACCTGATCAACAAGATATTATATCTTACAATCAAGCAACTGGTACAACAAACTCATCTTCAGGGCCTTCTTCGAGCAACAGAAGAAAATCAAGTAGTCACAATCTAAATCTAAAAAGAAGATCTTTTAATGCTGGCATAATGAAATTGAATAATAATAATTATAGATCTAGATATGCTTCAGATTTTGAAGAAATTGCAATTTTGGGTAAAGGTGCATTTGGTCAAGTAGTAAAAGCCAGAAATCTTTTGGATAGTAGATATTATGCAATTAAAAAAGTTAAACAAACTGAATCTAAACTTGCAAGTATTCTTTCAGAAGTCATGTTATTGGCTTCTTTGAATTACAAATATGTTGTAAGATATTATACTGCATGGTTGGAAGAGATGAATGATGAACCAGATGAATATAATGCAATTTATTCTAGTGAGGATGAGGGCGAAAATGAGGAGTGTTTGTCAGCAAAAAATAATGATATAAGTATTGATTCTTCTTCTCAGTCTGATAGTGATAGTGACAGCGATAGTGAAATTGGATTTTTCAGAAAACCATCTCTTAATAAATCAGGATCCAATTTTAGTGTTGAAATGACTCCCTCTTCTGTTAATAGATTAAGAAGCCAATTATCAGCTAATAATACAGGCAATAATAATAACCTTGCATCAACAACAAGTGCTAACTGGGATTTCATATCAAATTCTTTTACAAATAAGAATTCTCTTGAAGAAAGCATATCAAACATAATATTTGATCATACAGATGATGATGATGAAGAAGGAGATGATATAATATCTTTTCATAGATCTTCTAATGGAAGTGATAATGATGATGTATTTAGCGATGAAGATGTATTTGATGAAACTGTTTCTAATAAGTTGAAAAAATCTATGCTCAAAAATACACTTTATATTCAAATGGAATATTGTGAAAATAGGACTTTACAAGATTTAATACATAGTGAAAAGTTGAGCTCTCAAAAAGATGAGTATTGGAGATTGTTTAGACAAATACTAGAAGCTTTATCATACATTCATTCTCAAAATATTATTCATAGAGATTTAAAGCCAATGAATATTTTTATTGATGAACAAATAAATATTAAAATTGGTGATTTTGGTTTAGCTACTAATATTAGCAAACAACTAAATTTATTGAAATTAGATAATAATAATATTACTGATGAAAATGATCATACAAATACTTCTACTATTGATGATAGTATTGTATCCGGATCAATGACAACAGCTATAGGGACTGCTCTTTACATTGCTCCTGAAGTTTTGAATAAAAATAATGAGGAAGGTTACACTCAAAAAGTTGACATGTACTCTTTAGGTATTATTTTTTTTGAGATGATATTTTCTTTTAGTACAGGTATGGAAAGAGTTCAAGTATTAAGAGGTTTGAGATCTAAAAATGTTATATTCCCTTCTACTTTCGATTCTATTCATCAAAGAGTTGAAAAAAGCATTGTTTCAAATCTTTTGCAACATGATCCATTAAAAAGAATGTCTGCAATGGATTTATTAAAAAGTGGACAATTGCCAGTAAAAAATCAAGATTTAATTATACAAGAAGCTTTAAAAAATTTGGGTGACGCTACCTCACCTTGGAGAACACAAGTTAGAGAACATCTTTTCAATCAACCATATAGTTTAACTACAGATATTTTATTTGATGATGATAATTTAAAACAGGCTGTGAAATTGAAAAATAATGTAAATAATTTACCTTTCAACATGATTTTGAAAAATAAAATGAAGGATGTGGTTATTCAAATTTTTAATAAACATGGTGCAGTTGAGACAGAAGAGCCCACTATTATATTCCCAAAGAATCCAATATATGATAATAACAACAATAATGTTTATGAACTTTTAGATAGAGGTGGAACTGTTTTGCAACTTCAATATGATTTGACATTACCAATGGCAAGACATTTAGCCAAATCGGCTGCTACAAACAATGGCCCTTTTATCAGCAAACAATACAGGTTACAACATGTTTATAGAGGTTCTATTTTGAGTAAGAAAAATAATCATAATATCTCTTTAGAGCCTCAAAGATTTGGTGAAGTTGATTTTGATATTGTATCTTCTAGTGACAGAGATAATTCTTACCATGATGCAGAGTGTATTAAAATTATTGATGAAATTATTGAGAAATTTCCTATCTTGAGTGAACACAATACTATTATTATCTTAAATCATTATGACATATTGAACAGTATTTATGATTTCTGTTCTATTGACCTTGCACAAAGAACACATGTTTCTAAGATGTTGTCTCAAGTAGGTTTCACTAATAAAAGTTTTAAGGATATTTTAAAAGAATTAAAAATTCAATTGAATATTTCTTCTACAAGTTTAAATGATTTATCAAATTTTGATTTTAGGTTAGATTTTGAAGCATGTGTGAAAAAATTGAATAAATTAATGAAGGATTCCCCAATTTATTACAAAACAGTTAATGCTCTTAAGCATTTAAATAAAGTAATTAAAATTCTTCAACATTTTAAAATTAAAGTTAACTGTTTAATTTCTCCATTGTCTAATTACAATTACCAATACTATAAAAACGGGATTATGTTTCAATGTGTTTATGATTCTGGCAATGGAAATGGATCTTTTGGTAAAAGTAACAATGTCAATGCTAAATCCTTGATTGCAACTGGTGGTAGATATGATTCTTTAATCTTATCAATTTTAAAACCGACAAGTACAGCAACTAAAAATTCTGCTTCAACAGCAGATGCAGGAAATAAAGGACATAAAAAAGCAGTAGGTTTCACATTAGCTTGGGAAACAATATTCATGATAACACAAACATATTTCAAACTTGCAAACACATCAGTTAAAAAAAGAAAACAACTTATAACAAAGAAGATAGACTGGAAACCGAAACGTTGTAATGTTATTATATGTACTTTCACTGATGGTTACTTAAATACATTTGGTATTTTGATTTTGAATAAACTTTGGGAATTAGGAATATCATGTGATTTGTTTAGAGATAATACTGTTACTAGCAGTAACTATACAGTTGATGATATTATAAATTTAGCTCAACTAGATGGTATTGAGTGGTTATTGATCATCAAACCACAGCAGAATATAAACAAAGTAGATATTAACAGTTTGAATCAATCTAATGATCAACAAGATAATAACAATTCAATCAAAAAATATTACAAGCCATTGAGATTGAAAAAAGTTAATGATAGTGATGTTGATTTAGATGTAACTCTGGATGAGTTTATTAAAATATATTTCCAAGAATATTCATCTGCTAATATAAACAATCAAGAAACTAATACTAAGGAAATTAAAACACTAGAGTATATGATGTCTAGCTTGCATGTTAAAAAAAATAATAATAATCAATTAATGGGAAATTTAAGCATGGGTAGAAGTAATGATAAGAAGGCTGACATGCAAGGTATTCACAGTAATGACATGGATTTAAACAATAATAACAACAATAATATGTTGGTTCGTGATGGTGACTCAATAATGTCAGATATTTCAGATGTAGATTCTATGGATAGCTTAAGTAATAATGGAATTAATATGAATAGTAAAAGGAAAATTGTTTATATTCAAAACTTGTCAATAAAAGGTAAAAAAACAATAAATTCAAATAAAAAATCCAAGTGGTTGCATGAACAAGCTGCAAGTGTTAATGCCAACTCACTTTTCCAAAAATTGAACAATGCTACTATAATAACAGTAGATTATATGAAAGAAGAAACTTTAGACATGATTAGTATAACTTCTTTATACAACAAAGAAGATTGGTTAAGAAAGGCTTTTGGTGTAGGTAATAATTCTTCTCCAAAATCTTTATTAACAAATGTCTACAATCAATTAATAAAAGAGAAAAACAAGAACGGAAAGGATTATGTTATATTGACTAGTGAAAAGAATGGAAAAACATGTATAATTGATTTGCATAGATAAATTGATACCCTTTAAAAAAAAAAAAAACTCTATAATTGTATAAATATCAACATATCCATTATTTTAAAAGCCTGCCCATTGAAATGAATATGATTCAAATTTCAAATCATCTTCATTTAGAAAAGTTACCAATACCTCTTTTTTAGTTGAAGAGCCAAGTCTTATATCACTTTGTAGTTGTACCAATGGAATACTTTGATTCGTGCCATGAATGTAATTCTTCACTATATATTTACTATGTATTGTTAAGGGATCTTTTAAATATAAATTATAAACACCACCAAATTTAAGACCTGAAAGCAAGCAAGGATATTGATCAATTTGTTCCTTATCTTTTGACTTGAACTTGGTTTTTAAATATGCATAAAATTTATAGTCCAAATCATTATCTAATTGTGTTTTGAGTTCTTTTAATAGTGATTGTGTATTATTTTCTGTATTGGAATAATTATTTTTAAAAGGTATAAGAAGATGATTATTTTCTACTTTGAAATCCAATGACTCTGTTTCAATACTATGGTTTGAGTTATAATATAAATTTAATTCAAGTTGATCATTTGATATTTGATTAATTAGCCAATATATCTCTAATATGTTAACCTCACAAGGTAGATTACAAATGTTGTATTGTTGTTTAAAGTCAGTTAAAATACCTATAAACTTACCAACAATATTGTATTTATTTCTTATAAATTTATAAGTATCTAAATCAAACACTAAAACTTTGTTGAAGTGATTACTATTATTTTTCAGCAGTACAAATGTTAAACAGTTTGTCATAATAATTTATTTATATATAAATATATTGATAATTCAATGGATATAGTTAAGTTAAATTATTCAAATAAAATAATAATAATAATATGGTTCTATTAATGTTTTCTTTATGTAATACATCATAATTCCTCATCATATAATTTTTTGATAACAAAATATATAAAAATTTGTTATATTGAAAAAATACCTGTATATCACATGATATATTAAAATTTTAGCTTGTTTATATTTTTGTTGCAAATAATGAAAAAATAAACAAAAACACTCCCAAAAGCGTAAATTGCAGTTAAATTATTTTTTTTTTTTATTTAAGAAAAAATTTTTTTTTCTTTTGTATTGTTTTTTCAGCAGATATCTTGGGAAAATAATTCATTCACACCTAATTTCCCTTTCCTTTAAAAAAAAAAAAACGAGAAGAAAACGCCGTTTTTTTTCTTTTTCATTTTTTAAACGATATTTCATAAACCTTTTTTGGATTTTCTTTCTTTTTTTTTTGTTTTTCCTGAAAGATCTGAACTTCAAACCTAAATCATAACCATATACAATTACTCTATTAGAATTTTTTTTAGAAATTATATATTTTCAATACATAAATTGGCCAAAGAAATAAAATCAAAATATAACAGTAAAGAGATTTCTCGAGTAGAAGAAAGAAAGAAACACCCCACAAAAAATAAAACACATACAATTTATTAATAATAATATTGAAGAGACAACTATATAAAAAGAATAAAACTTTTTTTTAAAATTTTTTTAAATAATGGATTACTGTGATAATCAAGAACATGTCAATATTAGTTGTGATATATCAATATTAGATAATACTAATAGTAATTTAGTATTATCAAATATCAATTCATATGATGAACATACAAAAGAAGGTAATTTATTTGTTAAGATGATACCAAAACAAAATGAAAATAATAATAATAATTGTAATATAACAATACAACACTTTAAATTTAATAGTTTAACTGTTGATATAACTTTAAGTCAACTTATAAACTTTATTAAACAGAAAGATGATTTATTTTTTGATATTGAAGAATGGTTATTTGCATACAAAATAAACATCAACAAAGGCAACACTAACAAAACTTTGTACAAAATACTTGATGAGAGTTGTTTTTTAATTAATGATATGATATCTAATAGTGATGACAATACTTCTAATATCTACCTTTTACCAAATGAAAATAGTAAAAATAAAATAAAACAGAATAATGGTATATTATTGAATCCTAAAATAAAGTTAATTACTGAATCTGCATCATCCTCATCCATTTCACCAAGTATCAATGCCAATGGTAACACTGGTAATAAACCAGAAAGTACGCCTACCATAAACACTATCAACAAAATTATAACACCAAATATTACTGTATTAGTAGTAGAAGATAACCCAATTAACTGTAAAATTTTATCCAAGATTTTGAAAAAACATAAAATCAATTATAAATTAGCTAAAAATGGATTGGAAGCCATAAAAATGTATTCTCTTAGGCGAAATTAACTTAATATTTATGGATTTGCAATTACCTATAATATCTGGTATTGAAGCATCTCAAACTATAAGAAAATTAGAAAGCATTAAAAAAAAAAATTACTACAACAAGCCACTAACACCTGAAGAGAAAGAATTGATTCAAAAATACCCTATTTCTAGTGAAGAAGATAGCAAACAAGAAAATGGAATTAAAAACAGTAAAGCTATAAACAGTTTTATTCCTTGTATTATAGTAGCTTTAACAGCTTCAAACACGTTAGAAGATAAGAATCTTGCTATTAATTCTGGTTGTAACGATTATTTAACAAAGCCTGTAAATCTAGTATGGCTAAGTAATAAATTAATGGAATGGGGTTATATGCAAAATTTAATGACTTCTTAATTTATTATGTATCTGTAATATATATATATATATATATATATATATTGTATTTTAAATAACATGTAAAAAAAGAAAATAATAATATTAATAAATCATATGATCTATTGTACATATATATTAGTAGCTTACGATTTATCAATGTTATTTTAATATTCACGTGGTTCTTTGTAAAGTTCATTTTTTAAATCCTTAAAATATATGTTTTAATCTTCGAATCGATTGTCTGTTAAATACATTTAATTCTTTATATAATGTTGTTATTATTGTAATTAACTATTTATTGCAGAAACTTCTTGTGTATATTTTATCAGAAGAAGAAGAAAAACAAGCTTTTTATCCAATACTTTTTTCTTCTTTCAACCATTATTTAATTTTGTTTTTTGAAATGATTTTACTGTATTCTTTTGCGGGGATTGAAATATAGAAAAAGGTAAAAAAAAAAAAAAAACAATAAATGTAATAATTTTCCAATAATCTAGTTAATAATAGTAAACCAGACTATTAAATTATCATCTCTTGTATAACCAAATATCAAATAAAACAATAAATTAATGAATTTTAATGACAGAGATAAAATAGTTTTGATTTATAATCAAATCTTTATTAAAAATATAAATATTGATAAAATAAATATCGATTATGAGAGGCTTGAAAGATTATATAATGATCCAAAAACATTTGTAAAGTATAAAATATTTATAAATGATATATTAAAAGTTGCTAGGAAAAGTAATAGTAATGCTTCTAGTTTAATCCAAGAATTAAATTTTTATGATAACAATAACAATAACAGTACGGAATATGATCTTGATCAACTTATAAATGATCTTGATTTTAATAAATCTTTTGTAATGAATTTTCAAGCTTTAAAAAATATAGCTATTACTTTAGAAACACTTAACAGTTTAGATTACAAAGCTTTAGTGAAAATAAATAATCTTATAAAATCCTTGCTCATTCAAGCAGTTCATAATAATGAACCAGAATTAGAATTTTTATTACTTAGAAATTTGATTTTATTGATTGTAAAATTTGGTATTTTTAATCCAATTGACAAAACAGGATTGATAAATTTAGATTATAAACTGTTATTATCACTTACAAACAATGATGGTGCAGTAGAGCCATCAAGTAACAACTATACATACATAATTGATTCTAGATTAGAGATAATATATCTTTTACTGAAAAATAGCTATAACTTCTTCAAGCATAATTACAATTTGCTATTCAAATCTTTAAAACAAAAAAGCAGCAGTAGTCATAAGCATTTTGTAAACCAGCCAGCAGAACTTAAAGTAAAATGGCTTAAGATGATCACAAATCTTATTATAGAGAACAAAATTTATATTAGTGACACATTTTTTGAGAAGAAACTATTGGCAAGTTACATAAAACTCATACCAGATATTGATATAAAACTTAATGATCCATTTAACGTAGAACTTATCAACAGCATAAGATTGTTATTGGAGAATTATTATCCAACACTTGACCATATTTCAAATAAAGAATATTTTTCAAGTTTGGTTAGACTTTTGGAAATATCTCGTTTAAAAGAAAAGAGTCATTTTGATGATAAGTTGAATATTAATTTATTGAAACTTTTGATTATTATTGGCCTAGATTTACAAAAATATCCACGTAAAAGAGTTCTCACATTATTTGAAAAGGAGCATTTATCCAAACTTGCAAATCCAAATAACTTATCAGCAGAATATAAAAGTCTTATAATAAAAACACTTTTTTATACACACAATGTTCAATATGTTCAAGTTAGCGATGATAATGGTGTTGATCCATTAATAAGAGCATATAACAATATAGAAGATAAAAGTACACTTGATGATTGTCCAACACCTATACAATACAATCTTGAAGCTACAGTTGAAATTAAAGATGATATTAAATTAAACTCCGATGACTTGGGTAGAATTAATAGTGTTTATTTAAGAAACTCAAGTGATCTTGGTTTTAAAGAAACAGCAAAAAAGAACTGCGATTATAAGCATATAGAACTTTTTATTACTAAAGCTCCTGATTTAAAATCTGAATATGATACAGACTTATATAGCTTTGAAAGTGAAGATATTGGTGATGAAGTCGATAGTTTGAAAATGGAATTTGGGCAATTGATGAAGAATAAAAACTCTTTTACAAGACCTCTATCTGTTTCCTCATCATCTTCCTTAAATTTTAATGCTAATAAAAAGTCTAGTATGAAATTAAGTTTAGGAGGCAAACTTAAAAGCAAAAAATTGTTTGGTATAAAAATGTAATTTGACATATATATATATTTAGTACAAAATAATTCTCAAACTATTTCCTTTGATTTGTTTTAATTCTTTCAGCAAATCCAATAATTTGTAAACAGTTTGGAAATCATTTAAAATATTAACATTTTTATTACTATTAATCATGAATTGACAATCAATAACAACATCCAATTTACTCTTGTCTTTTAACCATAAACTATTATATTTTTTATCTTGACCTAGAGTCTCTAAAAGAGTCAACAATCTTGTTGGTGTAGTTATGTAGTTTTTAACATTTTTATATTTATCATCTTTGGATTTGGAAATATTTACAAGTGTTTCAATGTCTTGTTTCAACTTATTTTTATTAAACAATTTAATACCTTTTAATGTTTTATCACCTTCATGTAAATCTAAGTGGATAGCTCTGTGAATATCAGCAACTCTAATGTTTGTAGCAGAGACTATAATTGTTTTTGTTTTAGCATCTCTTTGATTAATGAAGGTAGTTAAAAATTTGTTAAAATTTGGCAATTTTCTATCAATGACTGGGAAAATTGAGGTGTCTTTAAAATCATTTTTGGAAAATAGAAATGGTCTTTCAACAACATCATTATCTGCTTTTTTAAGATTAACATTAAAATATTGAACCACTTGTTCTAATGGTAAAACTGAAAATGATTTGATAAATTCTGAATCAGTTGATAAGTTGTTTGATGCATTTTTATTTGTCTTTACTTTTTTTGAAATTTTCTTTTCTTCTTGTCCATCTTCAGACTCTAATTTTCTTTTATTTTCAATTATTTTATCAGAGCTTTTATTTTCAGAAATAATAATTTGTTCACCTTGTTTCTCATTATCAGAAACATCAATTGCTAAATTGTCTTCTAAATCATCAACACTCATTTTTTTTAAAAAATTAAGACTTAATATATTATATTTATTTGGTAATTATAAATTTGTCTTTTTTTATTAATATATATATTTAAAATGAAATTTAATATTATATTAAGCATTGAAACTTTTTAAGGTATATTATGTTTTTTTTTTTTTTAAATGAAAAAGAAATTTTCTAGATGCATTTATTTTTTCTTTTGCTTAAAATGGAAAGAATATCAAAATTCTCAAATAAATCACATGATATGCAAAATAAGCCACATATTCCTCATAAGGAAATATATGATAAGCCCATCACAATGTATGTGCACACAAAAATAAAATCTCTAATATTATTAATTGATATTGAAATTGATGGAACCAAATATTTATTTTTTCTTGTTAAAAAAAAAAAATCATTCATAATACTTACTACTGCCAGTATAATTCTAAAGAAAAAAAAATACCATATGATACCAATTTAATTCAAAAGATGAAGTATAATACAATCTTTGTGTTTATAGTAATACAATTGTTTATACCATTTTTAACTTGCAATAATAACACAGAGATATCATTACTTAAAGCACTACAGAGTACTGAACCAGTGTTTTTAAAGTCAAGTAAATATATGTTATATTTACAAAAATTACCAGGCTATGAATATACAAATTTTGTTAACCCCTTTTTTGGTACTGATAGAGGAGGTAACAAATTTCCCGGTTGCCTTTATCCATTCGGAATGGTTAAAGTTGGTGGTGATTTTAGGCATTTGACAAATCATTTAAAAATTGATTCATATGCTGGGTACCAACGACGGGGTTATTTAAGACAAGTATCAATGTTGCATGTATCTGGAACAGGAGGTTCTCCTACATATGGGATTATTGGACAATTACCAGTAGTATTAAACAAAGATAAATATAATTTTGAGACAAATAAACTGAATATTGGCTTGTTTGATATTGGAAATGGAATTGAAAGAGCACAACCAGATGCTGGACATATTGGATACTACAAAATAAGTTTAAAAAATAATGTTGATATTGAGTTCACCAGTGGTAAAAAAACAGGCTATTTAAAATATACTTTAAAGCAGATTGATTCTAATGAAGAATTTTGTGTTTTGTTCAATTTAACAGAGCATTTGCAATCTTTTAATAGACCATGGTGGTCCCAACAGTTTGAGTTTGGGAAATTTTTTATCAATGATGATGGAAAGTCATATGAGGGAAAAATTACAATTAAAAATGGTTGGTCAAGTACTGATTCATATTCTGTATATTTTTATGCAGAATTTAATCAAAAATTTGAATCTTTTATAAATTTTAAAACCAAACCAAAAACCAGAAAATTTAAATTTGGATTTGGAAGTAAAACTATTCGTAACCTTGCTGGTATGTTTAAATTTGATAAACAGAAAATTATGTACCACCCACTTGAATCAAAAATTGGAATAAGCTATCACTCTATAAATCAAGCTAAAGAAAATTGTTTAGAAGATTTCAATAATAAATGGGATTTTGATGAGATGGTTTTCAAAAATATTGATGTTTGGAAAGGAGAAGTTTTTGATAGAGTAACAGAAGTTTATTCCCGTGACAATATTGTTTTGGACAAATTTTATAACTCGTTATATGGATCCCATTTAATGCCCACAGATAAATCAGGAATTGAGTCACCATTTTATAATATTCTCTTACCAAAACTTTCAACAGGATGGATTGATACATTGAATGAAGTAGAAGAAAAAAGGGTAGCTCACATTCAAAATTTTGAAAATCAAAATTTTAAAAATATTTTAACATTTGATTATCACATTTTTGATGAAAACCAAAATATTACAAAAATTGATATTATTTCAATAAAAACTGAGTGGTTAAAAAAATCTAGAAAGAATAAAATTCAAATTGTAGGGCAAGAACCCATATGTGAAAATTTTGAAACACCATCTTTAAATACCCCTTATTATGATGATTGGTTTACTATATGGGATACATATAGAACTTTACATCCATTGCTCTTTATAATACAGCCAGAAAAATCCAAAGATATGATAAACAGTTTAAGTCTTATCGCAGAATATGAAATTTTTCCACCAGATGGTAGGTCAGCCTCAAGATCTGGTAGAACACAAGGTGGTAGTAATTCAGATATTTTAATCTCTGAGGCAATATCAAAAAAAATAGTTTATGATAAATTTGAGAAATGTAGACTTTATAAAGCAAGTTGGAGAAATGCAAACATTATACCTCCCTATGTTAACGATATTAGTGCAAAAGATGCTACAAATAAGTTTGGGAGAGGGGCCCTTCAAGATTGGATTGAGCTAGGCTTTGTATCAACTGATTTCACAAGATCTTTAACTAGAACAATAGAGTATAGTAACAATGATTTTAGTGTTGCTTTGACTGCAAATGCTGTGGGTGAGTATGGTTTTATAGTTCAGGAATATTTAAGAAGATCTAGAAATTGGGCCAATCTTTGGAATCCTAATCTATCACTTGAACATTATAATTATAGTGGGTTTTTAACTCCTAAAATGGGCACACACAAGAGGGGTAAATATAGGAATAATCCTCTTATAAAAAGAAATGAAAATTTAAATCAATTCATTTCTAATTATAACCCAGCAGATTGTGGTGGTTGTTATTGGGGAGACCATTCTTATGAAGGTACTTCAATAGAGTATATGTTTTCAATTAATCATGATATTCCATTTCTCATTTCATTAATTGGAGAACAGGAGTTTGAAGAAAGATTGGATGATTTATATAATTTGAATTGTTCCCCAGTCAAAGCTATAAAATCAGGATTAAAATTTAAGTTTAAATCATTATCTGGGAGAAATTGTGGTTTTGCAGATGTTGCTAATGAACCAAGTTTTGGTGCAGGATACTTGTATTCATATATAAACATGCAAGATAAGACAGCTGCAACAATAGATTTTTTGACAACAGTAGAATTTCAGACAGGTGCAAGTGCCATTCCAGGAAATTCAGATTCAGGAGCTATGGAATCATGGTTATGGTTTGGATTAGTTGGAATCTATCCTGTACCAGGAACAGATTTATATTTGGTAGGTACACCCCAATTAAGCCATTTGAAAATAAATAATAAATTAGAAATTGAAGTAAAAAATTTGAATTGTAGTCTAGACAATGGTAAGCGACAGAATATTTTTATAAAAAGTGTAAGTTTAAATGGGAAAAATATTCAAAGAAGCTGGTTAAAACATGATGAGTTATTTAATAATAAGTTAGAAAATAAACCTAATCATTTAATATTTGAGATGACACTAGACCCTGTAGCATGGGACAAGGAATACAGAACACCGCCAAGTTTTGATGAAATTTTATATAAAAGTTATTAATAAAATTAGCCGTTAAAATAATATTTAAAAAAAAAAAGCTAAAATAAAATAATAATAATAGTTAAACAATTCCGTAGTTTTTTATTAAGTAATAAGAATTGCATATTGATTAAATAAACTTTAGGAGTTAACGACTTATAAAATATATAATGGGAGAAAAAAAACAATTTTAAAGGGGTTTAATTTATTATTATTATTTTTTATTAAGGTGTATGATTATTGTGTATTTTTTTATTTTCTCTTAGATTTTTATCGCTTAACAAATAAGCGTAAAAAAAAAAAAATATGAAAAACTTATGTCTCTCTCTCCAAATGAATATCTCTTGTTTATTTTTTTTTTTCTTTCTTGTTCTTTTTGACAGTTTTGAAAGTAAAAAAAAAAACAATTAAGCGAGATAATTTAACTCCTTTTTTAATATATATACTTTTTTTTGGGATTTTAGAGATAGCCGCCTTGATAAAGAAAAAAAATCTTTTTTTTTAAAAAAGCATTTTCCATCTATATCAATACTTTTTATCCTTTTTTTAAAAAATAAAATATTTTGTCTTAATTTATATATAAATAAACATTATCTTTATAAGATTTACTTTTTAATTGATTTAATACAATTTTTTTCTCTAAAAATTCAGAAAATCTCATTCAAATAAAAGATATAAATAAACCAAAATAAAAGTAGACGCAAGTACAAACAAAAAAACATATTTATATATAAATAAATAAATGTCTTCAAGTATTTCCGATACAAATGATCACGAATTTTTTGATCAAAATCAATATACTGATATATATCACAAAGATTATATTCCAGGTACAGTAAACATTTTTCTTGAAAAAATTGATGAGGAATCAGGTAATGGTACCGGTTCAGCATTAAAAACAAATAAAGATGGTGTCATTTTAATGCCCCAGCCATCTGATTCTCCAAATGATCCTTTAAATTGGTCTAAATTAAGAAAATATTGGCATTTTGCATTACTACTTTATATTACAGCTTTAACAGCTGCAACTTCAAATGATGCTGGTTCTGCTTCAGATTTTTTACTGGATAATTATAGCATCTCATATAATGATCAAAATACTGGTGCTGGTGTTTTATTTTTAGGTATTGGTTGGGGTACTTTATTCTTAGCTCCCTTTTCTTATTTATATGGTAGAAAAATATCATATTTAATTTGTCTTTTATTTAGTTTATGTGGTGGTTTATGGTTTGCTTTAACTACTACAGTATCAGATGCTGTTTGGTGTCAATTATTTGTTGGTATTTCTGAATCTTGTGCTGAAGCTCAAGTCCAATTATCTCTTTCAGATATTTTCTTTCAACATCAATTAGGTTCTGTTTTGACAGGTTATATTATGGCTACTTCTATTGGTACTTTTTTGGGTCCTTTAATAGCAGGATATATTGCTGATTTAACATGGTTTAAATGGGTTGGTTATATCACTGTTATAATTTCATTTTGCAGTATGATTGTATTTACTTTAACTTGTGAAGAAACTTATTTTGACAGATCGCTATATAAAACACCAACTAATATGGAAGCTATTGAATCTATCAATGCTGATGGCATTTCAGACAAGGAAAAACCAAGTATCTCTATTGAAAATAAAGATAAGCAACAAAACAATTTACAAAATGTATTGTCACAAGTATACTCCAATGCTGATGATAATGTAGCTGATTTTGCTAAAGGCAATTTTGATTTAATTGATGGTTCAAAAGAGCCTATAAAATCATACTGGAAAAGAATGGCTATCATCACAACTGCAAGTAATTTAAGAGGATATGGGTTTAAGCAATATTTCAATTATTTATTGTTAAATTTGAAAATGTTTAGTTTCCCAGCTGTTTGGTTGTCTGGTCTTTTCTGGGGATGGCAAGATTGTTTATTGTCTTTTTATTTAACCATTGAAGAAGATAACTACTATTATGATCCTTGGAATTACACTGATGCTGCTGTAGCTATCATGAATGTCCCAACTTTGATTGGTGCTGTTATTGGTTGTATGTATGCTGGTATAATTAGTGATCACTTTGTCATGTGGTTGTCCAAGAGAAGAGGTGGTATTTATGAGGCTGAATACAGATTATGGTTTTCCTTTGCTGTTGCTATTATTTCCCCAGCAGGTTTACTAATGTTTGGTATTGCAAGTGGTAGGGGCTTCACTGATTGGAGATGTGCTTATGTTGGTTTAGGATTCATTGGTTTTGGTTGGGGTTGTGCTGGTGATATTGCTATGGCTTATTTGATGGATGCTTATCCAGAAATGGTCTTGGAAGGTATGGTTTGTACATCTTTAATCAATAATAACTTAGCGTGTATCTTTACATTCACTTGTTCTGATTGGTTAGATGCTTCAGGTGTTGAAAATACTTTTATTGCTTTAGCTGTCCTAACAGCATTCTTTACTTTCCTAGCTTGGCCGATGTACATATATGGTAAAAGGGCTAGAAAATGGTCAAAAACAAGATATATTGCCTACATTGCTTTAAGAGATGGTTTCTAAACAGTATAATATTCCTATTTTCTAAATATATATAAATATCTGAAGAAAATAAAAAAAAGAAGAAGAAAAAAAAGAAAAAATATATATAGCGTTTGTGACTGGTCATTAATCGCAGTTCTTATTTAACTTCAAGATATATAATAATATTTTAATTAAATTCATTCAATACAATTATCAACAAACTTTCTTTAGGCTTTACTAATATTTTTTTATAAAGAAAAAAAAGTGACATTGGGTTTTTTATTTTATTGAAAGAAATATATTCATTGATGTGCATTTTTCTATTAATTATTAATTGATTACACAGATTGATTAATAAATATGCATTTCTCTTCTCCATACAAAAGAAAATATTTTATGTTTATATCCGAATAATCTTTTGTAGTGTTTTTTTTCTTTTTTTTTGTTCATTTTCGTTCAATTTTCATTCAATGTTTTTTTTTGGCTAAAAAGGGTAATTGTTAGAGATTAATTTCGCAATTCTTATTTTTTTTATTTTTTTTGTTAAAGATTTTTTATTTTTTTTATAATCGACGTTTGTATTATTACCTTTCTTTGTAATTAAATTAAAATTAAATTAAAAAAACAATTTATATTTATTAATATCCCCAAGATCTCAATTAATTAAAAGTTAATTTCTTTTATTCTTATTAAAAAAAAAAAACAAAGCAAGAACTTAAATTTTTTTATTAAAAGATTAAAACATTTTAAAAAAACACGTATATCAATTTCATATATTTTTATTTAATTATAAATAAAACCAAAGTTATTTAAAACTATTAATATTAATAAAAGCAATAAAAGCATTACTAGCCGTTTTGTCTTCAGAAACAAGTTATAAGCTTTTTACTAGTAAAAGTAAAATTATCCCATCTCTCATATCACATATAAATTTTAAACCTTTTTGTTGACAGGAACTTATAATACTTTTATAGACTCTTTTAATCATAAACAATATAAATTCTGAAATTTTATATTAAAACTTTCAAACAAAAAAAAAAATCATGGATCAATATACTAATCCAAATCACCCATTATATGTACCTGGTACATTCAACATTTACGCTCAACAACATGATCTAGAACAAGTTTATGGTGGTGCTGCTGATGGATCTCAATTGAAAAGAGATGTTAAATCTGGTACTGTTTTGATGCCACAACCATCAGATTCACCAAATGATCCTTTAAACTGGTCTCAATTAAGAAAATTTTCTCATTTTGCTTTAATGACCTTTATTACTGCTTTTACTGCTGCCACTTCCAATGATGCAGGTGCTGCTCAAGATTCTTTAAATGAAATTTATGGTATTTCCTATGATGCCATGAACACTGGTGCAGGTGTTTTATTCCTTGCTATTGGTTGGGGTACTTTGTTTTTATCCCCTTTTCCAAATCTGTATGGTAGAAAAATTACTTATTTGATTTGTTTATTACTTGGTTTATTAGGTTCTGTTTGGTTTGGTTCAGCAAAGAGAACTTCTGACACTATTTGGTCTCAATTATTTGTTGGTGCTTCTGAATCTTGTGCTGAAGCTCATGTTCAATTATCTTTAACTGATATTTTTTTTCAACATCAATTAGGTGCTGTTTTAACAGGTTATATTATGGCTACTTCTATTGGTACTTTTTTGGGTCCTTTGATTGCTGGTTACATTTCTTCCGGTGAATCCTTTAGATGGGTTGGCTGGTGGGCTGTTATTATTTATGGTGCATCTATTGTTCTTTTTATCTTAACTTGTGAAGAAACTTATTTTGATAGATCTCTTTATATTACACCAACAAACAAAACAATCACTTTGGATGCTTCCAATTCTTCTTCCTCTTCCCCTAAACATCAATCTGCTATTAAGGAAACTGCTTATGAACAAAAAATGTCTGAAGATGGAAAGGACTTGAAAAAAATTCATAAGAGAACTACTGATGAAGATATTTTAGTTGACTACCAACAAGACTCTTCCTACCCTGAGTTAATTGATGGTTCCAAGGAAAGTGTTAACCCATACTGGAAAAGAATGGCTATAATCACTCCTGCTACTAACTTGAAAGGTTATGGTATTAAACAATACATCAATTATTTGAAGTTTTCTTTGAAAATGTTTGCTTTCCCAGCTGTTTGGATCTCAGGTTTATTCTGGGGTTGGCAAGATGTTTTATTGTCTTTTTACTTAACCATTGAAGAAGACAATTACTATGAAGACCCATGGAATTACACTGATGCTGCTGTAGCTATTATGAATGTCCCAACTTTGATTGGTGCTGTTATTGGTTGTATGTATGCTGGTATAATTAGTGATCACTTTGTCATGTGGTTGTCCAAGAGAAGAGGTGGTATTTATGAGGCTGAATACAGATTATGGTTTTCCTTTGCTGTTGCTATTATTTCCCCAGCAGGTTTACTAATGTTTGGTATTGCAAGTGGTAGGGGCTTCACTGATTGGAGATGTGCTTATGTTGGTTTAGGATTCATTGGTTTTGGTTGGGGTTGTGCTGGTGATATTGCTATGGCTTATTTAATGGACTGTTACCCAGAAATGGTTTTGGAAGGTATGGTTTGTACAGCTTTAATCAATAATAACTTAGCCTGTATCTTCACATTTACTTGTTCCCTATGGATTAATGCTTCAGGTGTTGAAAACACTTTTATTGCATTAGCTGTTTTGACCTTTTTCTTTTCTTGTACCGCTTGTCCAATGTACATATATGGTAAAAAAGCTAGAGTTTGGTCTAAAAACTTGTATCTAAAATGTATCAGTGAAAGAAACAGTTAAACTAAAAAAAATTTTAAAAAAATAAGAAAAGGACAATATAATTATATATTAGAATGTCACAAAACAAATAACCAATTATAATATATATACAATATAGTCTTAAATAATTAATAATAAACTTAAAAAAATATTTATAAATTTTAACCTTTTTTATTTTTTGTATTCCTTTTTATCTAAAATGTAAACTTTTTTATACAAACAAAAAAAAAAATATAACACTTTACTCAATTTTTAATTTTTTTTTTTTCTAATACATTAATTGATACAAATTTTTTTAAAAATACACATATATATACTATTATTAAATAACATCTTCCAGTAGTTCTTGTAAAGATGTGGATATACCAAAAATTTTATTAACTAGCTTTTCTTTATCAATCATACTAACATTGTTATTGAAAATGAATTGTTCTTTTAAAAACTTCAAATCTAGTATAAAATTATTTTTATTGAAATTGTTGTATTCATGTTCCATTTTATGATTAAATCCACCTAATGGTACGTTTTTTATTATTATTTGTTGTTGTAAAATTGATAGTTTTTTAAAAATCAACTCAGGCAACAGATTGAATTTGAAAATTTTACCATCTTGTGAACAACATAGAATAAATTGAGTATCGTTGTTGCTATAATCATCATTTATAGCATCTTGTTGAATTGTTGATATTGAGTTAACAAAAGAGTTTAGCAACTTGTAACGTTGATGCAATATTAAATTTGTACCATTAACACTTTTACTATTTTCAGGATCAAATTCTAACAATTTTAATGTACCATTGTCTAAAAATTTAAGTAATAAAAGCTTTCCATTATAACCAAACATTGAACCATTCGCATTAACATGATCATTATTATTTTCATTTACAGTGATAACATTTTGGACTAATTTATTTTTTGATGAATGGCTTGTATTCATAAATGAATTCATTATTATATCATTTTCAAAATTCTCTTTGGATAATGGCAGAATTTTATATGGCTCAGTTTCAACACCGTACAATGACCAACCTTTTAATAAATCCAAAACACCAAATAGACCTTCACCAATTGTATCTATCTTCATTGGCATAGAATCAGTTTCCAAAAAAGCAACTGGTTCTAATAATTTTTTTTTATGTATTAACAAATTTTCTAAGTTGTTATTGTAAAAATTATTTGATGAAACACCAATAGTTGTTGATAAACATCTTCTCATAAATGTTTTACCATCAGTGTATGATATAGCTAGAAGACCACTAATCTCAGCAACATTAGTGATCAAACCTTTAGCTGAATCCCAATTGTCTTTATATTCTAATTTTAATATGGAATTACCCCTTTTTGCTAAATATTCTTCTAGCTCCTTTGGTTTAAACTCTTTTTCATAGTCCAAGTCAATAAATGGATTGTCTTCTCTGTTGATGCTAAATAATTTGACTCTAGATCTACTTAATTCAAATTCTCCGGATATTTCATTTTCACCTATAACTAAAAATTCATTCTCATCAATAGATCTTGCAGTTAATTTAGGTAAATGCAAATTAATATAGGAAGATTCTAATTGCACTTTTTTATTATGAGCAATATTTAAAGGAATAACTTGTTCTTCCTGGGATCTAATAATTTTTCTCATATTTTTTTCAATTAGCTTTACTATTTCAAGTTGGTTATTTATGTATTCATCTTTAGCATTTCTTGCTAAAAATGCATCTGCACCAACATTACTTACTCTTAAAATAGTTGTATTCAAACATCCAACAACAAATCCTTTTTCACAAATATATTCATCAATAACTTTAAATTTGCCATCAATACCATATTCTAATAATACAATCCCTGAACTACCGGTTTGATCAATATATGAAGCAGCAAATAAATTTTCACTTTGTAAATATTTGATTGAGCCAAACATTCTTTGTTTATTATCAACAGCTTTATCAAACGGTAGTCTATGAACAACAACATTATTATTGCTCTTAAAAAAATCATTAACATTAATCAATCTTGCAACACCAATAGGGTCAATTAAAAATACATTTCCCAAAGAATCTAAATTTACAACTGCAGATAAATGGCCCAAATTTTTTGTTTGACCTAATTTATTGGTAATTAAAGTATCTACACCAATAGTGTATGTGAATTCATTTATTTTTTTCATATACGATTGTTGGCCAGTATTTTTTAATAATCTTGTATCACTCTTAACCATTTTACTATAGCAGACAAATAAGTTTTCATTACTAATTGTAATGATATCTTGATTAATATCAAAATTAATTATTGATATACTACTTTTACTAGTAGTAGTGCTGGTATCTTTAGCAGCTGTATCATATAAAACAATTTCCAAATTATTTGGTAAAATTTCAATATTTTTAATTTCATAAAGTTTAGCTCTTGGTGTAATGACATCAAATAAAACTATTCTATCATTAGAAGTTAAGCAAAACTTAACAACAGTTTTTTTGTCTTCTAATTCAAAATATGCCAATTTAGTCATAGTTATAAACAGTTTGTTTAGTTCAGGGGGTTCTTGCAAAGAAACAGGCTTCATTCTATTTTTACCAACCAAAAACAATGCAGTTCTACCATTAGTTTCTAAAGTATTAATGTAATCTTCTAAAGTATCAGCTTCAGAAATTGGGAACTTGAAGATATATTTATTTTTGTATTTGCAATTATCCATATCTAAAATCCAAATACCTAGTGCAGTTACTTGGATGAAATATCTTAAAGATTTACAAAGACTACAAGCTAATGTTTTTGAATCATATTGAAAATCCATCAATCTTAATATTGGAGAAAAGTTGTTATTATTTCCTATTCTTAATATAGAAGATTTGCTATTATTTGATGTAGTTACTAAATATTTATTGTTTAAATTAAACAGCTCTCCAGCCTCCACAAATCTAACAACTTTTTTGACAAAATAGTGTTGTTTGTTTGTAATAATTTCATATATTGTGTTATAAGAGGGACCTACAGCCACTAAATCTTCTTGAGCAAAATTTGGTGAAATGGCAAGTTGCTGTTGTTTGTAAAAACCAAGTGTTGGAGCAGATATAACATCTGTCATTGGTGTATAGTTTGGTTCTAAGCATGGGTTTAATATTTTAACTTCAATTTTATAATTAACTTCTGTTTTTGCTACAGAATCTTCTCCATAAAGATCCATATCATCATCATCAATATCATTGTTGGTATTGGTCAAAATAGGTTCAATTAGTTGATTGTCAGCTTCTTTAGGTTTGCTATCATCTACAAGACTGTTCTGTTTTTCAAATATTTTTCTCACTTCAACCATTGACGTGTCACCTCTATTAAATACTACAACTAAACTATCATAAACATCATTTTCATTTTTAGAAGTTGATTTCAAAAACTTTTCAGTCTTGTAATAAGAATCTGAATTAAATAAGGTCAGATTTTTAATTTCATGAACATTATTGTATGGCAATTGATCTTCTTTCAAAAATTCTAAAAGCTTCACTTGAGATATGTTATCATTATCTATCTCTAATTGAAATAAAAGGTTATTGATTATAAAAATAGATGATGATAAAATAACACCATTAGAAAATTCTTTGTTTAGAGTAACATTCATCATCTTATAATCTTCAATTATGTGATTGAACTGAATTGAAGATTCATTCATTTCATAAGTTTCATTTAAAGGGATGCAATAGTTGGTGTTTAAATTTTCATCTAATATCATTAAAACATTTGTTCCTAACAGAACATAATTTTTATCAATACAAAAAACACTGTGTATGTCATCTGTTATATTATTTAAATGATTTAAAATTGTTGTATAAGTGGTTACATCATTATTACTATTATTTTCATTGTTAAGTTGATCAAAAAACGATTCATTTAAAGTTAATGTAACTAATTTCAACTTATTCTTTACTCCAGGAAAACCCGCTTCAGAAGTGCCCCTAGGAGCATATAAAATAATTAACTTATTCAAATGTCTTTTAATGTCAATAATATTTGCTAAATCACTTACTAAACTTGATAGTTTCAAAAATCTTGAAACTGGATTGAATTTTCTTCTTTTAACTCTAAATCCACTATTAGACTCTATGTTTTTGTTAGCTTCAAGAAGGTTTAAATGTATTATGCTATTTGGTTTCCAAATCAAAATTCCGTTGTCGCTTTGTCCATTTTTACTTAATGTTAAATGTTTATAAGAAAATTTTGATTCGATATCATCGATATGAGAATCTATTGGATCATTTGCAAATCCATATTGATGTAAAGATCTAGTTTCAAAATTTTTGGTTTCAATATCATATTGAATTATGGATATTTTTTCATCTAGTAATAAAGCAATTTTGTCAAAATCTTTGTTATTATTTTTAATAATTAAAAAATCATTAATATTAACACATGAATCTAACTTAATTTCTTTATAACATTCAAGTATTGGAATAGGTGGAGCTCTATCTGTTTTTTCTTTATTAAAAGATGCCATTCTAGATGGTCTAACTTTAGTTGATGATTTAACAGATATATTAAATATTTTAAGATCATTATTATAATTCAAGGCTAATAGAAAAGTTTTATTTTCCCCATTTTCTATGATATTATCACATTGTATAGTCTTTTTAAAAGATGTTGCAGGTAAAATTTCATCATAACATAACATCTTAAATTTAAATATAAAAAAATTGACTTTATGAAGGCTTGGTTAATTAAATAAATAAAAAATTATTTTCTTAGTTTATATATAAATATATTATTCATTTTTGTAATAATTTTAATCTATATTAATAAAGGAAAACACACTGATATTATTTATTTATTCTCCTTGAAACAAAATAAAAATAAATAAATAAAAAAAAAATTTTCTTCTTCTTTTTTTCAAAACTTCAAATTGATCACATGTTTACTACAAAATTAAATATATGTTATGCTAGATTTTTTTGATGTTAACTAAAAATTAAACTTTGCTTCATATTTCAAAAAAAAAAAAATTTCTTAACGGTTAAATTATGACTATTTTTTATTCAAATAGAAAATAAAAAAGTTTTACTTATTATTATAAAATTTATGCAAGCACATAGACCAAAACATTTTATTTCCAATAACGTTCTTTTTCTTTCCTCTTTTTTTGTTTTTTTTTTAATGTCTGTTACTACTAACACAACCAAACCTTTAACTATTGTTATTAAGCTTGGTTCATCTTCTTTGGTAGATGAGAAGACTAAAGAACCAAGATTATCATTAATGTCTAAAATTGTTGAAACTTGTATTAAATTAAAAAGAGAATTTAATCACAAAATTATTATTGTATCTTCTGGTGGTATTGCTGTTGGATTAAAAACTTTAAATATAGATCAAAAACCAAAAGAAATGCCAAAGAAACAAGCTATTGCTGCTGTAGGTCAAGGTAAACTTATTGCCAGATGGGATAATTTATTCAAGCAATTTTCTCAAATTATAGCACAAATTTTAATTACAAGAAATGATATTTTAAACTGGACTCAATTTAAAAATGCACAAAATACAATGCTTGAACTTTTGAATATGAATGTTATTCCAATTGTCAATGAAAACGATACCATCTCTACTCAAGAAATAAAGTTTGGAGATAATGATACTCTTTCTGCTATTACTGCTTCTATGATTAATGCCGATTATCTTTTCCTTTTAACTGATGTTGATTGTCTTTACACAGATAATCCAAGAGTCAATCCTGATGCTAAACCTGTTTACTTGGTTGAGGAATTATCTGATATTTTAGGTCAAGTTGATGTCTCCAATGGTGCTGGTTCAAGTGTTGGAACTGGTGGAATGTCTACAAAATTAATTGCAGCTAATCTATCTACTAGCAGTGGTACCCATTGTGTTATTTCAAATGCTGAAAATCCTGAAAACATTTATGAAATTGTATCATCATTTGAAAAGCTTTCTGGTAATGGAGCTAAGTATATTGAAAGTATCAACAAAGGTGAGATTCCAAGACATACTATTTTTAAAAAACATGAGGATATGAGTCAATTCAAGTCAAGAGATTTTTGGATTTTGCACGGTTTAGTAAGTTTAGGTAACAAGATTTTTATAGATAATGGATGTAAAGAAGCATTGACAAGAAAAAATAAAGCTGGATTGTTGCCAGTAGGAATTAAAAAAATTGAAGGTACTTTCCATGATGGTGATTGCGTTGAGATTTGTAATATTGATAGAAATAATGAATTTGTTGGAAAATGTATTGTTAATTATGGGTCTTCTGATATAGAAAAAATTAAAGGTTTACAAAGTGACAAGATTGAGGAAGTTTTGGGCTTTTTTGATAGTGAGTATGTTGCTGAAAGAGGCAACATTGCTTTTCCAGTGTAAATTCAAAGTTATAAATATATAAGGTAAGAATATATTCATATATGCTTTTTTGTTTTCTTTTATAAATAATTAAAAGTTTAAATCGTTGGACACTTTATTAGATGTTGGTAATGTTTCCTTTTTATTAATTTCTAATTTTTTAGGTTCACTAGGCTTTTCAATATGTATCTCAACTTCTTGTATAAGCCCTTTATTTATAGACTTTGTGTTTTGTCCAAAACCATTTATAATAATGTCTTCCCCTTCTGCTTCTTGTTCTTCATCAAGTAAAGCTTTAGACACAAGTATATTTTTGACTTCATCATCCTCTCCATCTGATTTTTCTTCTTCTTCCAAAACAAATTCAAGTGTCTCATCAGCAGAATCATTAAATTTCTTAAACTTCAAATTCTTCATAATTTTACCTTCCCATCTATTAAAAAAAAATTGTAAATCAAATTTAAGCTCGAGTACTTGATAACACCAATCTATAAAAATATTTCTTTTCTCTTCATCTTCACTATCTAATAAATTTACACATTCATGTATAACCACATTAAAGCATAGCGCTACATTGCTACTCTTATCCAAAACTTCAAAGATAGTATCATAGGGAAGTATTGGAATTTTATAATCCAGGTTATCCCAATATGGCAGTTGAAACTCAATATCTTGATTTAGTTGGCCTGTAGGTTTAAGCATTGAATCATTAGTTATAAGAACATTTATAAAAGCCTTTTCTGAAGTTGATAACGTAGTTTTTATACATTTATATTTAGAGCCAGTTAATTTTACTATATTGTCTTTTTCTGTATTAAGTTCTTTAATTAATGACATCTTATTATTTGTGATTATTTATTTTTGGTTTTATCAAAGTTCCCTTTCTTATTCTAATTGTAAAGTGCAAAAAAAAAAAAAAA